>CAKNWW010209498.1:0-15217 GCA_932074435.1 Andricus kollari
CTGAATGTGATTTTTTTCATCCGAGCTTGAAAAGACTACGTTACCGATAATAATTTATATAGAAGATATGAAGGATGATCGTTAAATGGACAACAAATTATTACACTTGAATTTATGTCCGAATAAAATTTCAGAAATGGTTATACATTTTACGGGCTTAGGTGTATAATAAAATTATTTAATGGTTTTACTTTATTAGCCATGTATCTAGAACTTTGAATGAATTTACATTTGGTTAAAAGACTTTGATGATGGCTTAATTATGAGGTTTAAGGATTCAGGTGCTGATGTATTTTCGCAACTTTGCTCTTCCCTCTATTCAATAATTGAGTGATGTCGATACGTTGCTACCTGCTAATTTTAGTCCTGATCGATAGAGTAACGATCATAACCATTCAAGTTCTAAGGGACCATCCATAAATTATGTAACGCGTTTTTGGCCACTTTTTTATTTCTCTCCTCAACTATGTAACAAGTCATAACAAAATGGTTTGGAACCTCCCCCTGCCAATGTTACGTAATTTTTAAAATTATTTTCAGTCATGTCTTATTAAAGATCATTAGTTACATACTACCCGAGACTGAATTATCAAATAATTACAGGTTATTAACATGAAAAGTAAGAAAAGCAAAAAAAATTATTGATAACGATCATAATAAACTCTAATATAATTTTTATGATATAAACTTTTAAGGTAGTTTACA
Organism: Andricus kollari; assembly: GCA_932074435.1. NCBI lineage: Eukaryota > Metazoa > Arthropoda > Insecta > Hymenoptera > Cynipidae > Andricus > Andricus kollari. The sequence continues at coordinate 706 of CAKNWW010209498.1, forward strand.
TTCAAAAAATTAGGTGCCTGAAAAGATAGTATGTTGACTGATAAAATGTTTAAACTTACACAAAAAATTTGTTTTAACAATGTTTTTTACAATTAAATGTTTTCTTACTACCGCTTGTTACCAATTTTTCAAAAATTGTTGAATTTTAATACTAAATGGTTTATTTTTCCAGGGAAAAGATTTTCTACACCTCTACTGTTTCCAATTTTGAAAAGAAAATTTTCTATGGCTGAAATCGTTAAAACTATTTTTTTGACAACAATTTTTTTTTCAAATACTGAAAACTTTACTGAAAGATTTAGATTTTGTTCCTTCCTCTTTAATTTGTCGGCAACTCTAGAAAAGTGGATTACCCAATTTAACGGATGTATTAGTACATTGTGCACAGCCCGAAAGCCTAAAAAATGTTGAATTAGTAATTTCAAATAAAGCCTTTATAAAGTTATTGAAATTATTTAATTAACATTTATTAATTTAAATTATTTTATTTTATTGTAATTACTAAACTTTAACGTTACACAGACTTCACAACCCAAAATGTTCTCAAACCCGAGGGAAAAGGGTGATTTATCACGAATATAGGTGATTATTAGATTTAAATTTGAAATATATTGAATTTTCAACAAAATAGTTCAATTTTAAATCAGAGATGAATCTTGAAATAAAAAATGAAGTTTTAACAAAGTAGTTCAACTTTCAACCAAGTAGTTGGATTTTCATCTAAAAAAGATAAATTCTCGACGAAAAATGTAATAGTTAACATGATAGCAAACAAAGATTTTAATCGTAAATCAAAAACAATCGAATCGAAATAAAAAAGAACAATTTAAAAAAAAATAGTTGAATCCTAAACCAAAACAGATTCATTTTGAACCAAGCAGTTTCTTTTTCAACAAAAAATTTAATTTCTGCCAAAAGAGATGAGTTGTTGAACCAAAAAGATGAATGTTCTTGAAAACTGTTGACTTTTAAAGCCAAAAATATGAATTTAAAAAAAAAAGTTTATTTTTAACCATGAAAGATCAATTTTCAACCAAATAGTTGAATTTTTTACAAAATGGATGAATTTTTCAAGCAAATAGTTGAATTTTGAAGTAAAAAAGATTAATTTTGAAGAAGACAGATGAATTTGCAACCTGAAAAGTTAAATTTTTAGGAAAAAAGTTTATTTTCAACCACGAAAGATGACTTTTCTTTCGAAAAAGTCTGTTTGAAAAAGACAAATGTTCAAGAATACAGAAGAATTTTCGACCAAAAAATATTAATTTTTAACGAAGTAGATGAACAACAAGAAAATTAAATTTTCAACGAAAAGAGATGAATGTGAACCAAAAATATAATCGTAGACTTTTAAATAAAAAGAATTAACTTTCAACCAAACATAGCAGGAGAAAAATAGGAATTCTTTAAAAACATGGAAAAGGGTAGAATAGGGGAAAGAGCGTGAAGTCTTTGTAATACTATAATATAACTTTGGATACATGGATTTCCTATGGAGTTAATTTTTTTTTAATATTACGTAGCAATATCGATTTATCACTCCCTCCAATGTAACAGATTGTAACATTTTCCTAAACCCCCTACCTCCAAAAAGCTGTTATGTAATTTTTAGATTGCCTCCCATCCTTACTCCAGTAAACATTTATATTATTTATATAAATTTATTATTTATATATTTATATTATTAACTTCGTTATGATGTTGCACAACAATACACCAGCACTTTTTGATTTGTTATTTTTGACAAATTAGAACTGTAATTTTTTATTTTATTTAAATATACATGTTTTAAATATTTGTTTTAATATTAAAACATGAACAACAATAAAATGGCGAATTTCTTTATTATATTCTTATATTCGACTATATCTATTCATACTATTTACTATTTATTACTATTTATATTTTAATTTTATACTATTTATTTATACTATTTACTATATCTTATATTCGACTTTATGTGTCCTTCCAAACCCTGACAATGAGAAAAATTAATAGTATAAGGTTAAATATTTTAGGATACAAAATTTGCTTAAGAAAATATCCCCCTTGGCAAAGAATTGGTTTAAATTTGGGTCAAATATTTCTGGCTCATGAGTCTTCTTAATATTTATATTGTAAGGTCAAATATCTTGAATAATTTTGGCTCCTGATTTTACTTTAGAAAATACCTCTTAGGTAAAGAAGCAATTCATTAGTCGTCAGCAACCTTAATAATTACATGAAAAATTATTTAATTTTAAAATATTTGAAGGAGAAACATATTCTTTGCGCAATAGATATCCTAATTGTCCCATTTTATATATATGCAGTTACCTCGCAGATTTCGCGAAGAAACGTGACAAAGGTTTCGATACGAGATCAGTTCAAGCAATACCCCTTCAAATAAACTTCATTTTCCTCTTTTGACCATGTGATTTTCAGCTTTCAGGTTTTCCGTATCTCCCAAAGCATTGATAAACTCGAAAGGGAAGAATCGAATTGTTTTTGGGAAGCCCTCCTAAAGTTTAAGAAATGAGAACATTAATTCGATTAAACGCAATGGTATCTTCCAATTTTTTCATCCTAGATTTAAAAAGAACGAGAAGTAAAAGCTTGAGAAATTGCTGGACCGATGAATCTCTCCATGCATCTCAACGTTCAGGAATTCCCTGATCGATGATTGCTTTCCAGGGGGTTGATTTCTGCAGTCTTCCTTTTGCAGAGAAAAGCGTGGAAGGGCTCGTAATTTCGACAGAAAATGAGGGAGCGGATTTTATGACCGCCTACAAATTTTTCTCGATGAGCGAAGTTGGCCTGTGGGCATTTTTCAAACAAGCTTAGAATCTCAAATAGAAAAGTACATTTACTTATAGGAAATTTAATTGCACGTCTTTTTTCTCTAGACGAAAGATTGTAGCTTTTGCCGTGATTCAGCTAGTTTTTAGAAACTTTTGATGAAATTTACGGGAAATATTATTTGTGATGTTCTACGACTGGTAGCGTAAATAACTAATCAACAGTTTCGTTTAAACAAAAGCCCAGAAAGGTATAAATACGTTTTTTACAAAAAATTATGCAAAATACATCATCATTAGGAAATTATGAAGTCTTGTCTAAATTATGGCAAGTTGAGGTAAAAAAATACCAAAAAATGTGTTTTACTGAAAAACATGCCTTTTGTTTTTTATTAAGAGTAGTTCAAAGGCCCGAAACTCAAATTGTATCTAAATTATTTTTAAAAACTATAACTTAAAAATAATGTAAAAAGTAAAAAATGACATACTTCAGACCTAATAAAAAAGACCTCAATGATGTTAAGAAGATCCTTTAATATTTCGAAGTGTAGATAAAAAATGTTTTTCCTGTTCTTATATTCCATCTCAAGTGTTCTGTGAAGAAAATGATGAATTTTTTTCTTTTTTCTTTCTCGTCTTTTACAATTATTCATCATTTTCTTCACAGAACACTTGAGATGGAATATAAGAACATAAAAAACTTTTTTTATCTACTTCGACATTTTGGGTTTTTCACATTTTTTTCAAAGAACTGTTAATTGACTTGGATTCCTGTTTTCTGATGAGGAGAACATTTGTCTCTCGAAACGTCGAAATATTAAAGGATCTTCTTAACATCATTGAGGACTTTTTTTATTTCGTCTAAAGTATGTCATTTTTTACTTTTTATGTAATTTTTAAGTAATTATTCACTCAAACGCATAACATCGCACTACCATCTATTAATAATGAAAACTATAAACTATATAAGCAATATTTCTGAAGTAATTCTAGAACTTTTCTTATGAGAAATTATGTGAAGAATTGTGAAAGAAGCAAAATATCGTTCTAAAGGATAATTTAAAAAATTTTAAGGGTAGTTTTTCGTTACTGACACACATTATAACTTTTATAAGGTCATTTTTAATCATTCAAGCCCAAAAATATCTAAGGTGTACAAACAAAGTTCATTATAAATTGTCAACCCCATATATAGGATAGTTTTTTTCACCTTTAAAGGTAATATTTTTAATAAAATTAGAGTAAAATTATTTTTAGTGATATCTGCCATCATTTCATTGTCATTATTTTTTCTTTCGCGTAACAAATTTGTAATTTTCAAAAATAAAAATAATGAACACTTTTTAGCGTTTAAAGGCCTTGCAACACAGGTTAAACATTTTTTGTTTAAATTCGATAATCACAGAAACTTCTTTTTAGATGTAGTAAGTATTTCTATTTTCAAAGTATTTTAAATCAAATAAAATAACAACAATTTTCCGAAGTAGAAGTTGAATAAGTTAAAATAAAATCAATATGGATAAAAATCTTCAGTCTCAAAATGAATCAAACTTTTCAGATCGTTTGCTTTTCAATACCGCAATTTTCAAAGTGGGATCTTTTTCAGCTGGAAGACCATACATTCGAAGGATTTTAAATTTCAATTCAGTCCTTGTAGATATTTATATAAGGTTGGATCTATTGAAAGTCTGTCACTGAAAAATATTGCCTCTTGAATTCCAAGCTTTTTCAATTTGAAAGTTTTCGCACGTGAAATTTCGTAACGTGAATTAAATCAAAAATTCTATTTTTATTTTTATTGAATATAAAAAAAACTTTATACTAACGAAACTTAGAGGTAAAAGAGCTTGAATTCTAATATCTTATTTTGGACCAATTCAAGTTGATAAAAGGTCGTGGCCTTTAGTCGGATTTTTTCGGTACATGTAGACACTGCATTGATGGAAACACAAGTTTGAAAGTATCGAAATTAGAAGAATCTAATGTCTCTAGCATTAAATTAGGTCCAAATTCAAAAAGATTACAATCTCTTCGGCATTTATATGTCGGGCATAATTTAATTTCAATCAAACCAAAATAATTATTATAAAAAACTATTTTCTATGCTTCATAAATGACAAATCTACGGAAAATACTTGCCTTGAGAAGTCTTGAAGATTTTTCAAGGTATACCAGTTGAAGGGCGACTTAAAGATCTTATTAAGTCCTGGGCAAATATTTTCTTGGAAATAGAGTTCAAAACGATCACATGTTCGTGGGTTAAAGGAAATCGATTTGAAAAAGCACGAGATGGCTCCGTCGAATGGGAACGAGATACCACTTAATTAACTGAATTTCCAACAACGAGAAGCTCGACTCTCCAATTGGCTTACGAGTGGGTAATTCTCTTTGCAAAAAAAATTCACTGCAAACTCACTACATATGTTTTGAAAAGATATTGAAAAGAAAAGTTGACTAAGCATAAAGCCATCCTGGAATAGCAATAGGAGATGGGAAATGAGAGAAAAGAATAGGGACCACTCATAAATTACGTGACACATTTTTTTTCAATTTTTTAACCCACGCCTCCCCTACGTAACAATTCGTAAAAAAGTAATTTGATCCCCCTCCTCCACCTAAGTTATGTAATTTTTGCAAATATTTTCAGCAGAAAAATATTCATCAAAAACTTAATTTTTTACACTTTTTTTTAAATTTCTAGCATATATCCCGAATTATTCAATATTTGTTATGTATTTTTGTAGATTTTCGACAATCTAACCTTATAACCTGAAATAACCTAAACATTTTAAAGAACGCCAATAAAATGTAAAATAAAACGAAATTATACAATCTTCTCAAATATTTCATCAAATCATCTAAGTTTATGTTTGTAACAACAATTTCGAATTTCCTTTTTCATATTTTTACTTCTCATTTAATCTGCCATCAAATCTACAAAAGTAGATCACCAAATCTAAGGGTGTATTTAGTAAATAGTGCAAAGAGCAATAAATATAAAAAATGTTTAATGATTTTGTGGATAGTAGTAATTTAAAAAATGGGGAAAACCCCTGTTTTTATAGATATTTCATAAAAATACCCTAAAATCTTTTAAATTCTTTAAAATCTTAGGAAAAATTTTGAATTTTTTGAAAATCTTATATAGAATCTTTCAAACATCTCAATTCTTGTTAATAAGTTCTATAAAATTTCATAAAAATATTATGAAATCTCTGTAAAACCCCTAAAATTTCATAAAATCTGATAATATTCCTTGAAAACCCTTTAAATATTTGAATTTCTATGACATTTCCTGAGATCCTGGAAAATTAATTCAAATACCTTTCGAGAGTCTTTAAAATCCTTAAGAATTACTTAAATTCTCGGAAATCTGATAAAATTCCGTGAAATTAATTGAAATTGCTTAAAAATCTTTTGAAATATTTATAAATTTTGTAAATCTTCTAAAATTCCTTGGAATCCTTTTGAATTTTTTATGGTTTTTTCCACATTTTTTTTAAGTCTTTGGAAATAATTTAAAACATTCTTAGATCCCTGGAAATCCAGGGAAATTCCATCAAATCTGATGATATTCCTTGATATGTTGGAAGTTCTGTGATATTCTTTCAGATCCAGAGACCAGATTCAGAGACTTTACAATCCTTTTGAATTACTAAAATCCTCGGAAATCTTATAAGATCCCGTGAAAGCTATCGGAATTTTTTAAAAATTCTTTGAAATATTTGGAAATCTTGAACATCTTATGAAGTTTCTTGGGATCTTCGCAATTATTTTAAGGTTATTTAAAAAAATTCAAATCTTTGAGACTACCTTGAAATATTTAAAAATATGTATCTTCAAATATTTAAAATCTTTTGAAATCTCTTAATTTTGGTGAATAAATCGTCTGAAATTTCTTTAAAATATTATAAAATTCCTGGAAATCCCGTCAAATTTAATAAAATCTCATGATATTGCTCGAAATATTTAAAGTTGTATGAAATACTTTGATATCCTGGAAATTCATTACAATACCTTATTGAGAGACTTTAAAAACCCTTAAAAATTCCTGAAATATTCGGAAATCTTATAAAATCCCGTGAGATTATTCGAATTCCTTAAAAATCTTTTGAAATATTTAGAAATTTTGTAAATCTTCTGAAATTTCTTGGAATCATTTCAAATTTTTTTATAATTCTTTCTAAATTTTTTTTTAATGTTTGTAAATACCTTGAAATATTCCAATATCTCTTCAAATCTGTAAAATCCTTTGTAATCCTGAAGTTTCTGGAAATCCCGTAAAATTACATCAAATTTGATGATATTCCTTGGTATATTGGAGGTTCAGTGAAATCACTTGAGATCCTGATAATTCATTAAAAACCCTTATTCAGAGATTTTAAAATTCTTTAAAACTACTGAGATCCTCGGAAATCTTATAAAATCCCTTAAAACTACTAAAATCCTCGGAAATCTTATAAAATCCTTTAAGACCACTGAAATCCTCGGAAATCTGATAAAATTCTTTAAAGCTACTGAAATCCTCGGAAATCTTATAAAATCCCGTGAAATACCTTAAAAATCCTCTGAAAAATTTGGAAATCCTCTGAAATCCCTTGGAACCTTTTAAAATATCTTAACTTAAACCGAAAAACAGAATGATCGAAAAAAATCAAATTACTAATCTTGTTATACTGATATATAATTCTTCATAATATTTTTACAACCTTTTATTGTAAAATGACTAAAATTTAACGTAATATACGATAATTTCTGGATCCATAGATTTCCTATAAGGTTGATTTGTTGAAAATATTGCGCAAAAGTATCGATTTACCCCACCCATGTAATGGTACGTAAAATTTTCCCGAACCACCACCTCTCCCCCAAAATGCAGCATACCATCCATAAGTTACGTATAGGGGTGGTGGTTGTGGTACGTAAAATTTTCCCGAACCACCACCTCTCCCCCAAAATGTAACTTATGGATGGTATGCTGCATTTTGATTTCATTAAGTTTCACTTTTGTTTTTTATTCTAAAATTAAATTTTACTTTCATTATATAGTCATAATAATTTTCAGTGAAAAAGCGGCTTCAATATTTTTAACACGCATACTTTTTAAAGTTTTAAGTAAAATTTTGCTCTCCAATTTGGGGAAGATGAATGCATATAACGTGAGATATGAATAAAATGATTGAAACGGATTGAAGACAAAAGGAAGGAAGAGTAGCGCGTTAAAACGATGTAAATTTAGATATGGCAATTAAGGAGAAGCCACATGGATGCGGGAAGAGAGAAAATTAAAGTGCTTTGAAGCTGATTCGCTCAGTTCTCCTTGGATCTTCGGTTTCGTGACAATGGCGCTCACTTCCTTTGTGAATTGCATGGTTCATAATTTCGAATCACTTTCCTTGTAGACAATCGTTATCTATTACCAGTTGAAAACTTGAAAACCTCACAATCTCGATTTTTCATGCGTAAGCTTCACTCGAATTTTTACTCGTCTATTCCCAACTTAGGCGTGAAAAGGAATACCAACTGAGTAACATTTCTAGAGTAGATTCAAACATCGTTTAGTATTTTTCTAGTATGTTCTAGTATTTTTACAAAAGTTCGATAGCAATTTAGAATAAAGTCGAGAAAATAGTAATAATTGCCATTTAGAGTTGGAAAGACTAATATTTTCGACGGCAAATTGAACTTAGGAAAAAGTGATATTTACAAATCAAATAATGAAAGCGTAGTTGCAATAACTATCAGTTTAAAGAGCATAAGTTGCAAAATTGTTTAGACAAATTACCATTCTCAATGGAAAGTTGCAATGAGAGAAAAAACACTTGAATGTAGTGCTATGCGAAAATTCCCATTTCAAATAGGAAATTCAGAAATTCACTAACGAATTACGTCTTATAGGCCGAGATTCATGGGGATGATCAAATTCCTAAATCTCAAAATTTTTTTTATTACAGAAAAAAGTTTTCGCTTTGCTGCCCCGGATACCCGTGTTCGACTCCCGCCACCGCTGCTTTCTTCTAAAACGATTTTTTCTATTTGAGCTTAGAGTTTAATAATAATACCTAATTGTGTGTTTAATGTATGGCATTAATCATGGGTGTAACTGTAATATATATATATATATAAAAACAGCGAATACAAACTTATTTTTATTTTGTTCTTACAACCATGGCAGTTTTTCCTATATTCGATGGGAAAAAATAGAAATAAGTAGAATGAACATAGGAAGAATGTCTTTACTATTATGTTTTGCAAACTTTAAAGTCTTTTCTAGCGATCAAAGGAACTTTATTTTGGTATAAGTACAATTGTTAAATCCTTTATTATTATATTCCAATAAACTCAGTAACTTCACACTTCAATATTCAATTATTCACAATAGTAAGTCTTTAAATAATGACGCTATATCCTAACTTACTATTGTCTTATTGTAGAAATAAATATTATAATATCAAATTTTACAGCCAACAGTTTCTACTTGCATTTTCTCTGTTTAATATAAGAACAGCTGTTTTTACCAGCAAACAATCTAGCTGAAGGTCCTACAGCACCTAATATGATTTATAAGATCTCTGGACTTTAACCAGTTTCGGTTAGATTTATAGCATGATCTGATGCTTGTTTATTTTTGAGGCCAGTGTGGGGCAAAGAGATTGAGCTTTACCACTGCTATCGTAAAAATAACAAAAGATTCCTTTGAAGATTCCAATGTCCATTTTATACCTTGACTTCCATCATTTCCAGGAAACAACTAGGAAATTTGGGACTAAATAGTTGCCAATTGCTAAAGAATACAATTTTGTAAAAAAAAAATTTGTAATTTTGCAATAAATCATTTGCAAGTGAGAAATTCGGAACTGTTAGGTCTTCAAGGCTATAGGAATCTAAAATTTTCCATAAAAATATTAAAATTGTCACTTTCTACAGCCATCTCGTAAGCTGTTGGAGATAGGAAAAATGGATAAAATTGTTAGATTTTCCATCCAAAGAACATAATTATTGCAAGTAAAAAAAAAAAAAAAAAAAAAAAAAAAAAAAAAAAAAAAAAAAAAAATAAGACCACCCATCTCACGGTTGTGAGATGTGGCCATGAGTGTGATTTACCGTGGTCCTACTGGGGGCCGGTGACATTTTTAGATCGCAGTTGCTCCCAGTGAGACCCTGCGATGGTTGCTCAACCTTATTTTTTATATATAAACAAATTTAAATGCATAAGAAATAAATACCAAGAAGATAAATAATGTAAGTAATTTGTCAAAATGTAAAGAGGATTCGTGGCGATCCTTGGGGGCCTTATGTATAAGGGCCCTTGGCATAATCTGGATTTTAACTTCGATGGTGGAAACAACTGTAGTCTTCTGAAGACAAAAATATGACTGTTTAGGGCAGATTTAAAACAACGCCTTACGATACTTATATATACGCGGTTTTGAGTTGGTATTTCTTTTAACTAGAGAAACTGTGTAAGAGTAGGTTAATTTTATGATTAGGTAATTTAAAATTATTAGAATATGCGAAAAATATTCTTCTCAAGACTTTTACCACAATATTTGATACAATATTCAACACAACTGGAAGAAATTTTATCGAGATATGAAAAGGTATAAATGTAAGAGATAAGAAAAACTGATTTTGAGCATTATAACCAATAATATGACATTCATATTCAAATGTTGAACAATTAATTGTACTATTTATCGTTAAGGGCTGTTTTGAATCACATCGGCGTTCAAAGTGAAAAATAAGTCAATTTCAGTAGTTTTTGTAACAAACATTTTTTTTATTCTAACCCAAGCATACGAAAAAAAAAAAAACGTTTTACACAAAAACTATTGAAATTAGCCAATTTTCCACTCCGAATACATATTTGATTCAGAACAGGAATAAGCCCCAATTCTTTACCAAAAATGTAATATTCTAGTATTTATGGAGTGAAATGAGGCAATTATATTTTGAGGTTGAGTCCTGGTTCCAACATTCTTAAAATGGTTTTATTTGAAAGTGAATATGTAATATTTTTTAATTATGCATGAATGAGTGTGCTTTCGTCGGATTTTATTGACTTTTAGAACAGAAATAGTTAAATAAATAGTTAGGTTTTCCTAAAGCTTAAGTCACTATTCTCAATAATTAACTATTATTACTATTTTTGTCATTTACAATAATCTACTATTCATTCATTTTGTCCACATTAACGTTTGTTAAGAATCTATTGCTCTTCAATTCTGAAAAAAACTTTCAGCGGTGTGAAAATTTAAAGCTGTAGACCTTTTCGCATAGCACATACAAGATTTGCACACAGATTTGTTAGATGCAATAATTGATCAATTATTCAATTAGCACGTTTTGCGCGCGTGCATTTACAGCTAGTAAATTATATAAATTCTCCCTAGGGATCGCGGGACCTTGTAGCTGGTGGGAGGGCTTAAGAATCTCATCGGACTATAGACCAGGAATAGGTGAACCAGAGGGGCTGCATCGCGAGGTGTAGCTGCTCTGGGAAACTGACGGACTCTAGTCTGTGGGATCTAAACTAAGGAGGCGTCGTTACAGGGGGTAATAGAAAAGCCTCTTGAAATATCGAGGGTGTGCGTTCTCTTGCTTCCAAGCTAAGATGTCATCGCCGTGTCAAGTGCTGAATGACACCAGGGTTAAAAAATACATGAACACCCCGGCGTGCCCCTCTCAGTTGAGTCGCACACAACGGAGTCACAAAGGAGGTGTCTCAACAGAGACTTTAGGTTACCAGGTTAAATCCCATAGTATGTAGACCCGCCCCTGTAAACGGAGCTCTGCAGGGGGTGAACCTTACTTCCTTAGATTCTAATCAGCGACACACGAAAAACAAACAACAACCAAAACAATGAGGGCTTCGTTCCGAGACCCTCTTCTAACACACCGCTAAAGGCGGACGGCTCCTCAGGGAGGAGTTTATCGGGAGCGGTGCAGACTTTTGATAATGATGCTGGCAATCTTATTGCCACAGTGCAAGAACAGCTAACGGAACTCACTGTAAAGAAGAAGATTCGTAGTGGTGCACAAAAAAAAGAGAGATTGCTTAGCGCGGCTAGCAAACAGCAGCCAAGATACCTTACAGGGGGAAGTGGCTGCGGGAACTTCATATGGAGTATCTTCTCAGGCTTGTTTTACAGGCAAGAGAAGGGAGGACTCCAAAGACACTCCCCCGAACATGGAGTTTAAACGGTGGAAGGCTCTGGATAAACAGGGCCTCACTTTCGCGCAGATGGTTAACAACGCCCGGGTGAAATTTGATGTTGCGTCGAGTTATCTTGAAGCCTGTCTAACCTCCGAGGAGTTGGACAGACTGAGGAAAGAAATCCTTAAGGAGATTAACACGTTACCCCGCGAGGGGCGCGCCCACAGATTGAACGATTTCTTCATCAGATCGAGGGCCATCGTAGTAGAGGCCGCAGATATCTGGTCGCGGGACTGGCCAGTAGAGTGAACTAAAGCGTTTAAGCTCAAGGAGGGACTTAACCTGGAGCTCAAGAGGACGGAGTGTCTCCAAAGGTAACGCAGAACGACCGAACTGATTCCCAGCACCCTCGAGGATCCGTCGAACGTTCTGAGGCGCATGAATTTCCAGAACCCCACTCTGCGATCATAAGGTATTAAGGTGAGACTCAGAGGCAGGAGCGGAGAAAGGCTAAATGTGTTTATCGCTTCGGCTTATATCTCGGGAAATTCTGATTGGCCTTAGCCTCCTAGAGAGGTGAAGGTTCTAATTCGGCACTGCCAGGATAACAGGATTCCTCTGCTGTTAGGCTGTGATGCAACCTCCCACCATACAGTGTGAAGGAGCACGAACATCAACGGCAGAGGGAGAGATTTAATTGAATACCTACTGAGCATTGAGCTGAAGATTCTGAATCGCAGTGATACATCCACATTCCAGATTAAAAACAAAAGTGAGGTTTTCGATTTGATTCTATGCCCGGAAGAACTGAGGAGCAAGGTAGTGGGCTAGACAGTCTCCAATGAGGAGTCTCTATCGGACCACAAATATATCTTGTTCCGGTTAACCCTAGGGAAACCGGTGGTTTCAAAGATCAGAACCCCCAGGAATACACTTTGGGACTCATATAAAGAGGAACTTAAAGGCAGACTTGTGAAATTCCCTACAAGCTACGGTACCATAGATACGCCGCGGATTTTCTACAAAGGGCTCTGACTAAATCATATGAGAACAATATCCCTACAAGCACAATTAAGTCGAGGAAAGAAGCAGAATCATGGAATACCAACTTGAAGAAACTCCGCAAAAATCTAGAACGTTGGGCAATAGGGCAAACAGAACTAAGTTGCCTTTAGACTGAAAAATATATAAGGTGGCTCAGTATGAATACAATAAACATATAAGAATTTATAAACAGGAAGATTGGAGGGGCTTTTGTGAGAAATTAAAGAACATTTTTGACACAGCAAGTCTCCACAAGATCCTGGCGAAAAATCCGGAAGCTCGCCTCGGGCTCATAAGGCTTGATGATGGTGAGTTTGCCAAGGATGAAAAAGCAAAGCTGAACCACCTGATGGAAGTCTACTTCCCGGGGTTTGAGCGAACTCCGGAGGACTACTTTGAAGGAGGGCTACACTGCTGGAACACGGAAGGTATGCTGTTGTACCTTCTTAGATATAGACTGCCTTCAGCAATACCCCTTCAGAAGTCATCTGTCGAGAGGCTTGGGTGGTATACTAGCTTTTTAGACGGAGGTCCTGGCCGTCCTTCGCTGTGCATGCAGATTACAATCTGTTCGGACAGCCAAGCGACATTAACTGCAGTTGGAAAACCAGACATAACATCATACCTGGTTTGGGAATGCAAAAAGGCATTAAACAAACTTGCCGAAAAGAACAAAGTGGTCCTCATATGGGTCCCGGGTCACACAGGGATCAAGTGCAACGAAAAGGTGGACTAGTTGGCAAAATGCGGCACAGCAAGTGTATACATAGGGCCGCAACCGGAAGAGGGACTAGCATCTTGCTGCATCGGCATGACCATCAAAAGCTGGATCCGGACAAAGCGCCGGGAATACTGGGAACAAACACAGTGTTGACGACAGGCTAAAACGATGGGGTATAACCCCACGACAGAGTGCAGGAATTGCAGCAGGGATTATGAAACATCCCTGCGTGTCTTGTGCCAGTTCCCGGCATTAGCTAAGTTCAGGAAACACACATTTGGGGTTTATTTTATGGAACCTAAGAAAATTATAACGCGATCAGTGGTTGACATAATAGGCTCCAGCAAGAGGTCTACGCTCATCTACTAAGAGCGAATATTTAAGGTGTGGCACAATAGGCTTTATAGCTTGAGCGCCAAAGGGGATTTATTGGAGCATCCCTCACGCAGTTGAACTCAACTTGAATTATATAAAACAATAATAAATTTTTTGTGATCTTCTCTAGTAAAGTTTTCTCTACAAATATTTTTACTCTCTCTTAATACAATTTTGTTATCGATTTCCTTTTTGCTTGTGAAATATTGTTTGGATAAGAAGATAAGTTGAATTTTGTTAGAGGAAAAGGGCGAAAAAATTAATATGATTTCAAGAAGATGAGACTAGTTGACTCTGGATTTTCTGGAAAAAGGAGTCTTTCCCATTGGGAAAACTCACCGGTAATGAAGAGAGCCTCGACGACGACATCACTGACCATCGTAGGCCTGTCGGTGTTAATGAAACTTGCGTTGTAAGGTACCACCACTGCTACATAAA
>CAKNWW010209514.1:0-15055 GCA_932074435.1 Andricus kollari
TTTTTTTTTTGTTGCTTATGAGAATGAGATGCTACTAGTACCCATACTGAATCTATTGACACTCTACTCGTGTTCTCAAAGCAACGGAAAGTGGGTACAATTCATGTTTGAAGACAAAGTTGGTCTTGGGATACAAATGCCGGGAATTCATCCGGACCCTATACGCAAATCCATACCGCCTATAGGGGCACTTTTCATGCGTACATCCACATATTAATATAAATATTAAAAATAATAATAGAAAATTCATGAAATAATAAATCAATAAACAAATAAGGGGTCATACAAAAATTGCGTGAGGTGTTTTTCTACAATTTCCAAGCACACATTACATTTCATGTAAGATACTGCGAGATTTTCTCTGAGGGGGCCCGGGCCCGCCGGAGAAAAGGGCACCAAGATCTTATAAACACAGGAAATAAAATAAAAAATTGAAGTCAAAAAAAGTATAACTACATATTGTTTCAGGCCCCAGAATTAAAAAAAATAAAATTTGTCATTAAGTTTTTTCTTGTTTGGATTTTATTATGTGAAGGGTGCCTGGTTTTCGTAATAACCTATGGTATTTTTTGAGCACACTTCCATTATAACGACAGTCTCTTGCCATTAAGTTCCGCCTGCCAAGTGCAAAAAGCATGTACGTATATTTCTACCGGCATGTGCGGATAAAATACATGAACTCTCGAGGACATGAGAACATGTGTGCTCTTATGTGGTACACAACTGTACAAGTGTGAACACGTATTTGCATTATGTTTCCGACGAAGTTCGCACCTATAAAGTAATAATACTAATGTTTCTTCGCCTTTTTATGAGCTTTTCCTTGCACGCAATGGTCTATGTGGTCTACGGTTGTAGCTACAAATGAGTAATGTTTCTGCGCCCTATGACAAAGTCCCTGGAGTATTCAGATGCGGTGGTAATGCGCTTTTTAGAATGTGAATTATCCTTGTTGCATTCTTAAATAACTGAAAAAGGCTCATGAAAAGATAAACAAGATAACGGTAATTAAAGTTACAGAAAAATTATAATATTTTTGCCCTTACATTATTACTTATTGGATATTACATACATACGCTTCTCCCCTCTAAAACAATGTCTTAACAAAAACTCGCTGTCGAAATTTTCTTCTTATTTTACCGTAATTATACGAAAACAGATTTATTCAACGGATAAAATCTACGTAAGGCGCGCTCAGAAATAGAATCTTCGCAACTAGCAGGGATGGATAGAAAATACGCAACTCGCAGCAGCGGATAGAAACTACGTAACTTCATTTTTTTGGATTTTGTGTTACCGTAAGAAAATGTTGAAGTGTGTTGAAAGCCGTGATAAAAAGGCTTTAATTTTTATATTGAATTATTTAAAGCATATTAATTAATAAATAACAAATTCACGCAACTCGTTTTTGCAAGTGGATTCCGTGATGAAAGTACGTAACTCGACTAAAATAATTCTGACCTTCACCTTGGTGTCAGTTTTGCTGTCATTGACTTGCATGGATTATAAAAACCCTAACCTCAAGCGCAGTAATAAAATTGGATTTTATGTAGATCAGTATTCATAATTTATAAATATTCTGGTATCAAAGACGAAACTTACATGATATAAAAGTCCTAGAGGAGAAGGAAAAGTCGATTGAATTTGAAACTTCTAAAAAGTTTGAGTTTAGATCAAACAATACACTATTGAAGTTACATAGAACACATCTCTAACTGTTTTAAACATAAAGTTCAGGTTATACTTTATTTTTCGATGATTATAGGATCTCTAGTAACACCTTATTATATCTGAAATAATCACACTTGAATTGTGAAGACTAATTAAACTTTGAAAACGGTTTCCTGAAAAATTGCATTTTATTACTTGCGTAGTTTCTATCCGCTACCGCGATTTGCGTATTTTCTATCCGTCCCTACGAGTTGCATAGGTTCCATTGTCAGCGCGAGTTACGTAGATTCTCTCCGTCACCGTGAGTCGCGTACTTTCATTCGGGTTACTATTAGAAACAATTTTTTGGTTCCAAAGGAGCTCAAACAAAAAGGAACCTCTCTTTCTGAGAAAGAATCCAAAATGACAAATGGTTTCTAAAGGAACGCAAAGTATGAATTTAAATGGTTCTAATAGAGCCTTTTTGTTACTTCTGCCTTGACTCACTCTGAAGATTTACAAGTTAACGTTGCATATTTTACTTTATTATTCGGATTAAGGGGGGAGTATAGTTAATTCGGGCAAAAAAGGCATATTTCCAAGAATTTTTTCAAGCGATACAGGTAATGTTGGTTTATTTCTTTAATCGGTACATAATAATAGAAAATCTGAACCGTATTTTCACTAATTTTCTCTGCAAAATATTAATAAATAGGCCGTTGGCAGCAAATCTCCGAAGGCGCCTCGAAAGAAAGTTACTGTGCGGTGACGGTTCTAACTGACCACTGGATCATACGAAATCAAAAAATCAAAGTTCGTTAGCTAGGTGAGATGTTTCTCGAAGTAACCTGGCTCTCCTTTTTTTTTAACACTTTGAAGTCAAAACGCGTTTTTTGCTAACAAATCAACGAATTTGTTATGGTAAAATTAATAATAATAACAATATTTGAAAAAACTCGGCCAGGTTACTTCATGAATTATGTATAGAAATAGCATACCAAATTTCAAAAGGATCCATGCAGTAGATTTTGAGTTACAACCGTCACCGACTTTGAAAACGTGGTTTCGAGAAAAACGCGTTTAAAGTTTTAAACATGAAAAAATCCAAAAATTTATCTTTTTATATTTACAAAGAATCATCGATGCCCGGTCCGTACATACTGAATGTGTGAAGGTTTTCTTATACCTGTGTAATGACTCATCGACGAATAAAGCAATTTAGGGATTACAAATGAGCGTAGAAGCTGCTAGGTAACAATGCTGCGTACACAAAACCGAAGAGGAGCGCAATAATATTGCACTGGGAGCAATGTAATAAAGAAACTAAAATGTTAGACATTTGTCATCCTTCAAAGGAAGAAAGTGCACATGAATTGTGACAGTTTTTAAGGTTATGTGGAAAATCCGACGTTTTTAACTGTGCATATACCAAAAAGCGCGAGACTAGTTAAAATTATATAATTTACACTTGAAATATTATGTTAATATTACATTTTTAAAGAAGTTAGGTATTTCTATCATTTAATTTAATTTGCCAACTTTAACTTCAGCCACAAAGTTACTGAACCTCCAGATTTATCTGTGTATTTAATGGCAAAAGTACTAGCAAGACATGACGAACCTATTTTTTTTTGTGTTGTTAAAAGGAAAAAAAAAACAGTTTAATTTCGAAGCTTATCGATTTTCAGTCACTGAATCTCGTTTAACATCAAAAAAAGTTTTACATACATATTGACAGAATTCGTCAAATATAAAAAATGTCGAAAGCTAACAATTTTAGCTTCTGCTCTTCGGTGGTAAAGTTTACGATATAATAAACGACAAATGAAAATTGAAAAAAATTAATTAGTAAGTATTTCACTTTACTTTCAAAATTGTATATTGAAAACGATTTTCAAGAAACGTTCAGTAATTTGTTATTAATTGAAATCACAACAAAATTAGGCAATATTTGCAGTGACTGACTTTACAATTAGTAAGATTTACTTATGAATCTTTTACTATTTCGTTAGTAAAAATCTAAAATAGTACTATATCATTAGTCAAACACTCATTTGAAGATTTAATTTGTAAAATTTTCACTAATTTAGATTTCGATGGTACTGTGTAGCGCATTCGACTATATTACAATATTACAATACGAGCACTTGAAAAATACAATAGCATGTATTGTAATATTACTTTACATTTCGAAAATAAACTTCTAATATTTTCATTATTATATTATTTTTATATTAATTATTATTATATTATATTAATTATTATTTTATATTATCGACATATTTTGCCGGATATTAATTTTTTCTCCTAGCATATTTTGCTGAATTTTTATTTTCTGTTGCGGTATGCATTGCCGGATTTCTATTGTTTCTTTTGGAGAGTGGAATAACTAACCTCATTTCGTCCACAGGAATCGCAGGCAGCACAACTTGCAGCAGCACGGGTAAAAAAATGAATAGCATAAAATTTGTGATTGAAGCATGACTTAATACCAAATTGGCTTTAGATTATAGAATACATTTTTCTCCAAAAATACATTGTGATCTGCCATCATGAGCATCACTGCGTCGGGCGAAATAGGCATTGAATTATTCGGAATTCATCAGAAATTGTTTCGAATTCTTTTGACTTCAATCACGTTGACGACGAAATATGCGGGAAGAGAAAATTAAGTTTCGGCAAAATATACTAGAGGAGAAAATTAAAATCCGACATATTTTTCTGGACGATGATACTCAAACTATTTATTATTAAGTTTCAAAAATGACATATTGCTGTTGTAATTTTATTTTTTATTCAAATGAGAATTTTTTATTACGTTTCAAAATAGATTTTTATAATTTCATTTCGCAAAATGATTAATAGTTGAACTAGTTTCTTGGAAATTCTTTTTTTTTTGTTTAGTTGAAGATTCGTTCCATACAAATTAAACTGCTGAATTATTTGAGCTGCTTTGAAATTTTGAAGTCTTGAGATTTAGTTTTGTAAACTTTTAAAAGTTATATTTTCTTAAAACAGAAGTCCTCAAATTTCGAGTTTCAAAAAGTTAAGCTGTGTAAAGTTCTCCTTATTCGAAATTGAATCATTATACATGCAGAATAATGTACAGTTTAAATTTAAAATTTTTAAATTCATTTTTTACGGTTAAAAGTTAATTCTTTTTAATTGAAAAGTCTATACTATCATACTTTTGGTCCAGAATTAATTCATTTTGGTTAAAAATTATATTATTTAATCGAAAAAAATCACCCTTCTTCTCCTGTTTTGAGAGCATTTTGTGATGTGAAGTCTGAAATAACTTTTACAATAATTTATATTATATATTTTATCTTGAAGTTCTAAAATGTTTAATTCTTTTCAAATTTTATGTAATAAAGCAATTATTATTGAATAATCATTATTATAAACGCTTAAAATTTAACTGGAAAAAATGTAATTTTTGACCAGGCAAAGCGGGAAATAGCCTGCAATTTTTTTTTAAGTTTGAGTGGCCACCTTGTATATAATATTATGAAAAATTTTATTTCTCAATAGTACATTTACCTATTTAAACTTTTCTGTCATAAATATTATGCATAATTAAAGAATATTCTCATTTTAAAATCAGGTTCATCCAAAATTTGATCTGGAAGCTTAAATGAATTAACCTACCCATGACCTTTGCACACTTCTTGACATTTCTCCTTACCCTAAAAAATATTTGTTCTTCATTTTCTTTGATCGGTTCGACGACAATATATTAGTTTTCAGCAGTTTTTTAAATCTTTATCATATGTTCAGTCGGCCTTGTCATATTTTCAAGAACGGTAATGCCCATGAATAATTAAAAAAAAGCTTTGAATAAACAGGAAAGTGGTCAACGTTTTTTTTCTAAGATTCAGGTTACAATTTTGATCAAAAGTTGGGTGCTTTATCACCTCTACTCGCCAGACCGTTTAATATGAGACTTCATTCCAGTCTGCTGGAATCATGTGTGGAAAGAATTTTTCTCCGCACACGGTGTATAATTGCTGTAATTAGTTTTAAATCTACATAATTAAAAAGGCTGATCTTGTTAATTCTAAAACCAGTTTCTGAACGTAATTGGTGTCGCAGTTGGATTAATTTGCGAGATAATCGGAAAACAGAAAGAGATTAACGTTTGCATTTATTCGAATTTCCCTGACGAGGATCACTATGTAGCTAACCAATCAAACCTCTACTTAAAATAATTGGCGGTGCTGATTGGTGTGGCCCATCCGTCAATTAGCGATGTGTATAATTTCGGCTGTAGCTCCACTCTGATGAAGTCCGACTCCCCTATAAAGTGAAACGTGACGGTAAACAGTGGTAAATTTTTGTGGTACATACGTTTTTCCCAGATCATTATTGAATGGCGTATGCATGCATTTCTGATCAATAATGTAAACTTCCGCTAAATAAATTTTCCAGTACGAATTTATCAATTTTGAGTTGGTTATTAATTTTTGGTCATGTTTAAATAAGTAAAGAGTAACTACTGATAAACATTGTATGGTTTATCCATTGTTCTCAATTCTTTTTATAGGGGCTATTTTGTTTCTTCCAGTTTGATGTTCAGCGATCCTTTTGACAAAATTAATTCGAAATCAGTTTCTCATTTCTACTAATTAATCTTGGACGATTTTACGATGGCAAAAACGAGAAGAGCAATCGCCAATATCATACAATCGTTTCCCGGTTAATATCAATATTCTCCGATTTCACTGAAAACAATGAAAGAAGCTCGATTGAACTTTTTTAATTTGTCGTCATCAACGGGATATGAGAAAAGCAATAATGAAAAATAAACTTCTTCAGCCATAAAAAGGTCAGAGGGCGTTATTTGTGCAGACAGTCCCCATTAATTGCTTTACTTTGTGCTCACTCCCGAGGGCAGATCCGCAACTGTATCTACTCGGACGTTGCAAATGACCGGTTTCAAATGTCAGACACTACCGAACAAAGCAAACTGTCCATTCTGCGTTTTACTTGAAATTTGTAGCTTGGTATCTGCCTTCGTTTATTCGCATTGTACATTTGTGAAGCGCATCGGGCTAATGCACCACGGACCGAAATACCTCGTGCAATTTTCCAATAAATAGAACGAACAGCGCTGCGCTTTACGCTCCCCATTAAGTTATATAGTAAGGTACTCCATCGAGAATGAGAATTAGAGGAAAGAGAGGGGGAACACCGGGGCGGGAATATTTAATTCCATGTTGCAATATACGCTTCTATTTCGACCGTTAATTCGATACACGGTCATATAACCTTCTATGCAACGGGCTTGTAAAAGCCTTTCACAGGTTGCACACGAATTCTCTCTTTCTACATACATGCTGCAGAATGTTGTATTTTCAGGTTATGTTTCAGTGTTCCGGTTTCAGAAAGCGCGCAGAGTAAATATTGAATTTTAGATCAATTTTTTCCATATAACCCTAGAGCACACAAGGTAAAAAACTAATTTGCACGGAGAAAATTTATTGGAGAATTTCTTCAATGTTTCAAATTATTATTCTGATTTTCTTGAATTAAGAATGGAATGCTCGATACTGGGCTGAATTTAGAATTTATTCTTCGAAATAGTCTACATCCGTCGATGTTCATTCGATTAAAAATTTATCTTTAATTTAGAGATAATTAAATTTGTAAAAGATCTGTACTTCTCTATTTTTAGAATTATTTCTGTTCATATTAATTTATTTAATGCAAAATGTATCAAAAAATACAATTTTGCAGATTTTTTTGTTCCTTATAGAAACGACTGACAAATATTTCATAGTATCTTGAAAGCATGCAGGAGCACTCAAAAATTGCGTAATTTGCTAAGTGGTTTTTTAAAAGAAAAAAAATGTTGTGACTGAAACTTACACTATAAATAATTGAACCATACGCAGCTGCAGATGGTGAAAATTCATAAAATACAAACAATTATGTATGTATATCACTAAGCTATTTTCCTTTCGGCGAGCCTCTAGGGGTAAGGGTGACACTACTCGATTCGGGTAGTGTTTTTTTTAGGTGGATAGTTTCTTGTAGTAAATAACTACAAGTGTGGGTTCACCACACCCACGACCGCCAACAGCAACGCAGTAGTATCAGACGGTCACCCATCCAAGTACTAACCGCGCCCAACACTGCTTAACATCAGTGATCTAACGGGAACTGGTGCTTCCAGCGTGGTATGGCCGTTGACAAACAATTATGATTGTTATAAACCATTACTATAAGCAAAATGATAACTCTTAAAATTAAACAATATCTTGTATAGTGGAGCTCCTTTGATAACAAATTTTAAAACATATTTGCAGGAAAAAAAAGGATTCTCCGCGAGAATTAAAAAATGTTGTATTTGTCGATCTAATTCGTTGGTAAACATATTTTTGAAAGCGAACAGACCAGATTTGCAGAAAATAGCGAATTTATAATTTTGCATGGTCACTGTTTATATCAATAACAATTTTACATTCTTTATATATTTTGATAACCCACTGATGCATTAAAAATAAATTGTAGTAGGTTTAGTTAAAGAAAGAATATTTTCATTCGGAAAACCGCTCAGTTGTAAATTTTTAAATCGAATTTGTTTGATCAAGTTCACCATTATACAAATCATTTAAAATTAGGTGATGTCATTTTTACCTACGAAGAAAAGCGAAAAAAGTAAATGCTTTTACAATTGAAGAATTCAAATGATCAAATGATGTATGTAATTCGAAATTCAGAGCTTAAAACTTTAAATGATTAGGATTAAAAATGTTTAATTTAAGGCGTTATGAATTTAATAATTTAAGATTGAACCACCGGATTCTAGAACGGGTATAAAAAATGCCCCAATGATTGCCCGGCGCCCGGGGGGGGTAGCCGCTTAAATTTGATCGACGTTGAGGGGCCTCTCAACTTTTCGAAAAATATTTTGGTTATGTTCTACAATTCAGCGACGATCACATAAAAGTTTGCTCACCTCAAAAATAAGAATGTCAAAAATTCACTGAATTTAAAAATAGAAGTTTAACAATGAACCAGTTTCAATTTCAAACCAGTTAAAATTATATGATATGTTAAGCGCTGGGACTAGTATTACGGAATTTCCCATAACGTTAGCCCTGAACGAACAAGAAAAGGGGTTAGGCTTACGGAAAATTCTATAACGGTAGACAATTCGAACCTTGAAATAAAAAATTTAAAAACGACAAAATAAAAATGAATGAGAACGAATTTATTTAAGCTTGAGAATTACAACTTTTATAATTAAATATAATTTGAAATTGTAAATGCTCAAAAATGTTTAATATCCTTTTACTTATATAGGACATACATATAGGAGCATTTGACCGGATAAATTCCCGACATTTGAAGTCCAGGGCGAATACTTAAGGTTGAAAAATGAATCGCCGGAGAACTTTTGATGTTGGGAGTTCGAAAACTTGGGGTTTTTTTCGAGGAAAACGCATTTAAAATTGGCGAGTGCCATAAGCTTGTTAAATTTGTTTTCAAACATCAAATTTACCCACTTTCGGTCACTTCCGGGACATATATGTATGATTTTCCATCGAAATTCCAAAATCGATACTTCTGAGTTTAGTTCACAAAAACACAAATATCTCTTAACACAAGTTTTTTCGAAAAATTCTCGATAATTTTCGGCATGAAATAAGCCCGATAATCCGGTCACTTTCCTGGAAATAATGTAGGGAAAATTCCCCATCCAGTTCAGCAAAATTACAATGTATTTTGGAAACTTTCCTGAAAATAACAAAAAAATTTAAATGTACCATTTCTTCAGAAGTATAATGGTATAATAATAATTTAATATAATATTATTTCAATAGTAATATTTGTTTTATTTTCACGGGGTAAACAAAAATTCGCAAAATGTATCAACAAGTACAGTCGGCAGTAAATCTGAGAATAGTATTAGATGATAGTTTATAATATAGATCATTACATCTTTTATTATATCTATGGTCAAAATCTTTGGCTCACTCGTAACCTTGTGAAGTAATTTCTATTGTGAAATAAGATGTTCTGTGGCACCTAGCCGCATTGGTCCTGAACTAATAAAACATTTCTTCCCACAAATCTTAAGAACACATTGTTTTTCATTTTATCAGGGAAACTAAGGTAAATGCACCTATTTGCATCCGCGTTACTATTTGCGTCCTAACCTGATTGAAAAATAGCAAATTTAATGAATTTTGATACCTATTGATTCACGAAGACGATTTATTTTATTCTATTAAGGGCATGTGATACTTCAATCGGGGTCAGTTCCCCCGGATTTTTGTCCACAAAACTTAAAATTTGTAAAAACTGAATTCGGAGATGCTATAAAACAGAATAACGGACGTCCCCGAACTCTTTTTTTAAGGGATAATAGCAAAAAAAAATATATTCTGCTAAATAAAATTTTTCTGTATATGCACTATTTGGGGGTTAGGATCGGTTGTGAAGTCTCTGTCATTCCGATAATGTTGGTATCTGTTGTACCGAGTGGCATAGAGGGCGTCCTAACGAGCATAAATTAAATTATTTATGAAATATATTTTTTGGATTGCCTACAAACAAGCTTAGTTCCGGGACATTAGTTACTATGTTTTATTACTTGTCCTAAGTTTTCGACCAAAAATATTGTGTAGTTTGGAAGTAAAGCTGCGGGGAGAATTGTAACACACATAACCTCAAAATACACACATATTAATCAAATTTAGCAAAATGAATTTTTTAAAATTATTCCACGACAGAAGAGTTCGGGGACGTCCGTTAGCATGTTCGCAATCATTCCCCAAATTTTTAAAGCAAAATCTTGATTATTGTAGGAAAAAAGCCGGAGGAACCTAACACTGCTAAAATCTATCATTGTTTATGTATCACATGCCCTTAACAATACTCTACATGCGCGTCCATTCAAATATGTGTTTTATCGAAATTTAGAAATATAACACGAATTGCATTTTTCATATTGCGTGGTGTTTCCTTATTCCCTAAGTGATTTGGAAAATTGCCATACATAATTACCATACGTTAATTTTTCCAAAATAATGGAATAATTTCCGATTGGATGGGAAAATCAGTTTTCCTACCCGTACTAGGGAATTTTAACTACCTAATTTTTGGGAATATTCACAAAATTTTGTACAGCGAACAGCCGACACAGTGGGCCCTTTCCTTGCAGAACGTAACATATTCTTGTGAAAATTGTAACGTAACAATGATTTCTCTATGTATTTTAAGGCAGATAAAAAAGACGACAAAAAATGTTACTCAATATTTCAACGTTTCCTAATATGAAAATATTTCCCTCAGCATTGGAAAGATTGCAGGTACAGTGCAACCTCTGAATAAGCCCTTTCCGAATAAGCTCGCTTCTCCTAATGTTTGTTCGAAAGTTGCCCCCACTACTTCGCGCATCATGGAATTGGGGGCGAACCTCCGAATAATTCCGCGCGTGGAAAGTGCGTTTTGATCTTAATTTATGCTTTGAGTAATAGTATAGTAATGAAAATTTCAATTGATTTTGTAATAAATTTCAATAATCCATTGTTAATATAAAACTTATCAATATTTATACATTTTTATATAAATATATTCATAAAAAGGTTTAATTATCTAAAAAGAAGGTAAGACAAAGTAACATATTCAGCAATCCTTATTAAAAAATAATATTTTTTAATTCAATTAAAAAAAAATACTATCACATAAAATTTCGTCAAATACTGCCAAGTACCTCTTGCAAATTAAAAATTGCGTATTTTCCCCCAAATAAGCATCTCACCTTGCTCACAGTACTTATTTAGAATAATATATTTAAAATATTTTAAATAATACTAATACTGATAATAATAGTATTAAGAATAATACACGTAATTCTCACTTGAATATGACTCGAATGCAAGCGGACTTATTCGGAGGTTGAGCCGAGAATTTTTCGTGGCGATTTCGGACCGCGGGTGGGGGTAACTGATTTCTCGGAATTATATTCCCCTAAAAACCCGAGCCCGGTCTTATCCGGAGGTTGCACTGTATATGTGATGCCTTGCAGAAAATATTGAACATGGAATATAGGAATAATGAGCGTTTTAACTATAATGCCGAGGGGGACGTTTAACGCCGAGGATGATTGTGTGCATTCGATGGATAGGATCGAATGTCTGCCTTCAAACTCGACAGTCAAAAACCCGGCTGTACTCGGAAAGTAGTTTTCTGCAGTTTTCCTCACCCCCGGCCAAATGTCGAGATAAAGGCGAGTACTCCTAATAAATTCGGATGCAGCCGCGGGCCCTCAATTTTGTGGCTAAATTCATGCAGTGATAAACCTACCAAAGTAGAAGAAAAATTTGTACGTGTCCATACCCTGTGAAAAATGGAGTCCTAGCATCTCGGGTGGCACGGCTAGAAAATGGGTCTTCAATTAGTACCAAAAACGCGGCTAAATCTACTGAGAATAGGCATTTGTTTCACTGGGGTTTCATCCAAGGGTACAGTACAATAGGTTACATCAGATAACCTCCGTGCTATGGGACTTAGATGTCTCTGCCCACTTTGTAATTTTTAGGATATTTTTTAAGTCATTACCTTCATATTACGTCATATGAAGCTAATATATTATTTGCCTGGAAGGGTCCTGGAAGTTAAACAGAACCGAATTTTGATTTAAAAAGTTATTCACAAGTTACTTAAGTCAATGTCATTGGTCATTTTGCTTAATCTTTACAACTTATATTGAATAAAAATATCAGATTGTAAAGCTTTCGATAAAATAATTCGATATTATCAGTAAAGAATATTATATATTATAGTTCAGTTATAAAAATTACTTGACCCGTAAAATATGAAATTTGTAAATTGGATTCTAAAAATTATTACTACAGATTTTAATACACACGTGTTGTAATTCATAAAATTCATAAAAGGGAGATCATATTGCAAAAGAGTTGCCTTTCGAAAACATGAGAGGGCACTTTTACCCAAAGCGAACTGCTGGGGGCTGCGATTCCGCAATTAAGCTCTCTAAAATGCACCCATATTATTCCTCGCTATTTTCCATCCCCCTCATGTGCACGCGAGTATCCCATCGAAAGGAACCCTGACCACGTGACTATATTATCCCGCTTTCACACCGATATGATAATTGACTATTGGATTCTGACTCTGCCCTTTTTTATTGTATCTTCTATCTGATTTTCAGGGAGAAAGATTAAAGCTGATACTTTTTTAAAAGAGGGGGGTACATCATTTGTTCGAATAATTGGTACTAATTTTAACATTCTCTATACTCCATTTATATTATTTTTTGTTTTCAAATTTATAATTGGAAATAATAATTATTCTATAGCGAAGGTTTTTATTATTTTATATCTAAAATAATATGCTCTTTTTTCGATCTTTGATATTTGTAAAACCGGATTTAATTTTCTTCTAAAACATATATTTTAGGTATTACTAATTGACCGATATTTCAAGCCAATCTTCTCTTGATTTTCCGTCATGCAATTTGAGTTCGTCGAACGAGGATCGGTGGGAGGGAGATTTTTATTTTTATTTTTATTTTGTATGACTCGACTCGGACGAACTCTGTAGGGCGGCCTCGGCGTGGACAAATTTAATTGGAAAATGCGCCGGTTGGTATGCATTCGCAGCATCCGTGCAAAGCAAGGAGATAACAAAATCAACAAAATGTACAAAATGTCGGTATGCAAGGAAAAGAAATAATATCAAGGAGAAGCTAAATCGCCGGCTCCTCTAATCGCAACACGTGACCTGTTTTCAGGGTCCCTCTTTATATTCGGTATTCACGTGCAAGCTTTACTTCCATTTCTTTAACGGCTTCTCGGCTTTCCATAAAATCCGACGAATCGCTGCATCTCACTACTTTCCCTGCGTGATTTCTTTTTATTATCTCCTTCATCTAAGGGCTTGAACATAGAATTTTATTATATATTTAAGAGGGGTGTTCACTGGACCGAGAAATCGTAGGAAAATCAGGAAATGACCGACTGTTATTTAAATTTTTTGTACAAAATCGAAAAGAACAATCTAAGATAACAAGTGGTGAAATCAGGTTAAATATTAGTTAAAATTGACATATTATAGATTCTATAAATTTTCATTTTAATTAACTAACATAAAAAGAGTAAGCAAATGGTGAATTTAAAGAAACAAAATTTGAGAATTCTAATGTGAGAATTTAAAACCGATAATATAATTTTTTTGAATTGAGCCTAATAAGACTCAATTCGAATTAACAATATAAATATGGCAATCAAATAAGTTGCATTTTAATAGAATTTCTAAAAATTGTACAATTATATTGTCTCATAAAACGTATATGTCTTATGAAATTAGGAAAATGAGGGTTTGGATAAAAACGTAGGGAATTAGCTAAACGTGGGGGTTTAGAAAAATCATGCATTCAGCTATTAACTTTTCTCTAAATATTTTAAATCCCTGGTTTATTCAGAAATTTAGAAAACTTTCAGGTCATTTCTCTAAATTTCTAGAGCGTCTTTGCTATTTAGAAAAATCTCTTCATGATTTTTTTAGCCATGGTAACAAAATTTTATTGAAATTGACTACAGAGTATCGATTAGTACATGTTTCGAGGCACTTGAATACATTTCTAAATTATGAAATCTTGACAACTGGAGGAAATATGGCTGTTGCCTCAAAACACCTTTCGTTATCATCACTTATGAACAACTCATCTGAAATCAAGAAACCAAAAAGATTGCATTGATATATTCCTATACGGAGCCCGTGAACGAAGGGTTTAGCGAAATTTTGAATCTTAAAAAATGTGCGACGATTTTCCCAAAAAGTTTGTTTTTCAAGGTTTCATTTTGGTTCGCCAGTTTATTAAAAAAACAAAATTTTACGAAACCCTTCGTTCACAAGCTCCGTGTAGGAATATACTAATGTAATATTTTGGGATTTTTTATTTCAACTGAGTTGTTCCAGAGTTTTGGGGCAACCGCCATATTTTCCCCAGTTGTCAAGATGTTCTAATTAAAAAATATATACAAGTACCTCGTAACATGTACTAATCGATACTCTGTATTGTATTTCAATACAATTTTGTTAACATGGCTAAAAAAATCATGAAAATTCCTTTTCCCGAGCACAAGTAGATAATAGCCCCTTAAGCATAGAATTATTCTATTAAATTAGTATAATAATTTAAAAGATTTATTACGAAGCGATTTGCAATCGTTAGAAAATGAATAAAATTGGTTAAATAATTAATTTTTATGAAATGTTTTTAATTTTTTTAATTTTAAATAAATTAGAGTCTTTAAAAATTTAAGTATGAAATGTAAAAAAGCATATCGGCGATTCTTATGTTTCTGTTTAAACGTTCTTTTACTTGAAAACAAAATTTTGACAGTTCTCGTTCAAAGTGCACATT
>CAKNWW010209517.1:0-18504 GCA_932074435.1 Andricus kollari
TCTTCGGATTAATGTCTCATTCATATAATTATTTTAAATGTTTTCGACCAATCACCGATTATCAAATTCAACTTTTTGCACGCATCAGAGAAGGAAATGGAAAAAAAATGGAAGGTTGTTTGAATTAAAGTTGAAAATATCATCTTTAAAATGAGATTAGGAACATGGTAAAATATCTACTGGTTATTCTCGAATTGTCATGGAAAACGTGGAAGCATAACTACTAGGAAAATCGGACGGTCCATTGATGACTACATTTTTTGGTCTGTTGTTTAAATTCGACATTCTACTGCCACTCGGCGAACTGATTTTCGTATTGGACATGCTTCCAAATTTTTTATTATAAGTCGAGAACAAGTGGATATTTCATTATGTTCTTAGTCTCATTTTAAAGAGGAGATTCCAAGCTTTACTTGATGGAAGTTTGAATTTTTTCAATTCAATTCCCTCAGGCATGGAGTAGTGGGACTTAATATATCGCTGAGATAACCATACGAAAAAAGAGAGGCATGTATCTTATTTCAATTTTTAAAATTATATGTGGATATATTTGAATTATTCAGCGATGTTTTTTCATACGCTGTTGTTTTTCTGAATTATTTGAACGTTCTAATATGATCATGTTTTAAAGATTTAGCGATGTTTCTTGATTCATAGATTTACAAAAATGGCCGTGAAATGAGGATTTGAATTCAATTTTCAAAATGACATGTACAATGCACATATGTTTTAATTATTCAAGAATGTATTTTGACGCGCTCTTTTTTTCTAGAAAAATGTATTTAAACATTACAGTGCAAATTCATGTTAAATGATTTTTATATTGAGAACTGAGATGAGAATCGGATCAGAATATGATTTTTTTAAATTATAGGTATTAATTTGTTAATGATTTAGCGATGTATATTGATGCTTACATTTTTAAAAAAATGACCGTAAAAGTACCCGCAAATGTCATTGTACAAAAATTATGTTTTTTTTTTTAAATATTAAATTACATAAAGTGCAGTTGAAATCTTCAAATGATATATCGCCATTTACTATTATCAATAGTAATAGTAAATTCTACGTTACATGGATTCACTAAATACATACTTTGAGAATATAATTTCAGCAAGAAATTGATTGGTTACGAAATTTGAGCGAATAAATAGTTGTTCGAAAATTGAGTAAATGAGAAAAAGTGAATATAAAAGTGAGCGCGCGCTTGCGCGCGCACATAATAGTCTAGTAATCATTAAAGTGGGTTTGGTAGTCAACTCCCATCATTTGGTCATTATTCCTTCCTCGTTTGAACAAAAAAATCGGGGGCTAATTTGACACTGCCCTAAAAGGTCAAAAGTGGTGGGGAAGACTACGAAAAATTAAAAAAGTTTTCAATTATTCTTTAATGGCCGCATTGTGGTATTTGGTAGTCGTGTCTCGACTTTATAGAGTAGGTAATTGTTTAAATAAATAAAAAACAAAGTTCTACAGTGAAACCAAAAAATTTGGAAATTAAAACTTTTCCGATTACAACAGTTTTGATAAAAGTAGTGGAGCATGACACAAAAATTATAAATTTTTCTCTTTCGAATCGGTTGGTAGCCGCATTGTATTTTTGGTAGTTGACGTTAGAGATTCGATAATTTTTTTAATTATTGGAAAACAAATTTGTTCACAAGGATATTCAAAATATTTATATTTATAACAAATAAGCCATTTTCAGAAGCTTTTTTAGTTTGAGAAGAATCATTTGGTGGTCCCACAGTGAAGTTTATACATTAATTCACAGTTATTTCAAATCACACTCACAATATATTATTGTAAAATGGAAAATATTTTAGAATTATAATTCTTTTCGCAGGAGAAAAAAAATTTTGATCCGCAGAATTGGAAATCTTAATTGTTTTTAGACTGCAAAGAATTATAAGCCTAATATATGTAAATGTTTGAAATGCGACGGCTTAATCGAGTATCTAAAATAACGGTGAATCAAAGCTACGTTTTAACTTTTTACTTGTAACGTTTCAGTTTTGAAATTCTCCACATTTTCATAATTTCGATTTAAAAGTTCTTCAACTCTAAAGTCATTAGATTAAAAAAAAATTAGTTTCCAAGACTTGCACTTTTATATTCAATTCAAATTCTGTATTGTTTGATTTTTAACGTTGGAAAGTTATAACTTTAGATTCTAATATAATATTAAAAAATAAATTGTGTAGAAATTTTTGATGTAAGTTGTTGGCTTTGGGGTCAACAATTTTCTTTGATCGAGCGATCGATTTTGTCCAAAATCTGAACTTTTCTACATTATGTTCAACATTATTGTATCAGATTTTGTAAAATAATGTACAAATTTTATTTTTCATAATTACTTCAATATTTTCTACTTATTTTGCACTAATTTTTATTCTCATCTACCCTGAAAAATCTATCATTTCAATTAATTTATATTATCACAATTCATAACATGCATTGGTATTGAAACATACGTATTTTCATTGTCTTGTTTTTATAAATGATTATAAAAAAGTGTGCATCCTATAGAAAAAATGTTGTTATTATACATTTCATTGCAACTTGTGTCGGTTTTCCATAAATTGCCATAAGGATTTTTTGATCAGGAGAGCATAAGCTAAAAAATATCACAAACTTAGAAAATTCCACCGGCACCTTTTTTTCCACGTACTTGGTGCGTGGTCCTTTGTAGATATAATTTAGGCGAAACATTTGGTTTAATAAAAAGTTATTTTTGCTTGTGTCATTTTTCCAATAAGTAAATGCTTTATTTTTTATACGTTTTTATAACAAGAGTTCATAACAAATTTTTAGATCTTTTTGGGTAGAATAACTTTTGTATTTTCATTTTTTTTCGTCTATTGTGTCGTTTTTCCAAAAATTCAATTTTTTTGTTCGTATTTTTCACGATTGAAAAAAACTACTCGCCCTTTCTAAAAATTATAAAAAACAAATTTGTACATCCTCTTTGAGTGAACGAGAAGGCATTGGTTTTATATGAAAAATGACTTTCGCGGATTCAATCAAATGTCAACGTTTTGAGGTCCCCTGAGTCAGAAAAAACTATTTTTACGTAAGTGTCTGTCTGTATGTCTGTCTGTAGTATGTAGCCTGTAGTATTGTGCCGGCACGATAACTTCCGAAAGATTGATCAGATTGGATTGTGCTTTGGCACCCTTTTTGAAGGCCTACAAAGAAAGAATCAGTTCGTTAACCAGCTATTTTATATACAAATTCAAAAAGTGAGCACATTTTGAAAATGTTTGAGACAACTTTTTTCAAGATTTCAAAATTCTGTGTACGGTTATTAGAAGTACTCACAAAGATAAACAATTTATCTAATGACATTTTTTGATAAAAACAAAATTATCAGAGTTATAGCATTTTCAGAATCGAAAAAAACAATTGAAAATTAACATTTCAAGCCGAACAACGCACGATATGAAAAATAGTCAAGAAGAGAAAAACGCTTCTTTTCGAGAGCCCTACATGATTATCACAGTAACTTCTTGAATTTTTTTGAAAAATCGAAAATTCAAATTTTGATTGCACAACAAACAATAAAAAATGAAAAATTCCATTTTGCGGTCAAACTATGCAAGATACAAAAAAATAGCCCAATCATTTTAGACTTTTGTCACCGGAAAAATCGCGGGCTGAGATTTTTTGACGCAGTTTAGTGCCCTTCGCGAAGCAGATAAAGAAATCACAAAATTGTCCAAGAAATAATTACCGGAAGTGTCCGCCATCTTGGATTTTGTGTTTTCGTCGATTTACACGCGTATTTTGCATTTCTCGATGAAAAAGGTCAGTAGTAAATTTGTAGAGAATTAGATTCTCTACAATTTTCATTTTAAAGATATTTTTGTAAAAAAATTATTTGTCGCTAACAATAAGCGAAAAGTGTGGAAAATTAGGAAAGTGGCGCCGTTTTTTCCACTTTTTGACTATTTGTATTGAAAATAAGTGGCACATTTCTGTGGCAGAGTTGTAGGAGACTTAATTTCCAAGAACTTTTGTACAAACTAGTTTTTCGTGCGACGTGCAGATTACGGTCGGGAACACTCTTAACGCAGCGGTGTGAGAGAACTCGCGCTGTTTGACACAATATATGTGTACCGGCAAAGCCCGAAGTGGCGGCAAATGTAAGTTTGGCTATGCAATGCGCGTATTGCGGATGCGTTTTAGGCAAAGTCCGAAACACTATGTGAATTCGGGCATTGCCTGGTATGAATTCAGCAAAACCTAGATGTGAAAAATGTGTCATAGGCAAAGTTATAAAATAAAACATTCGCTTCGAATGGTCCAGCTCACGAATCCTACGATATCAAAAGTTTGTAAATACTGGAATGAAATTGTTGCTTTCTCAGTACGTTTCTCAAATCAAGGTTTCTATTATTATCTTGACGTGTTATTAACACATCAGAGAGCATGCTACAGTCGACAAGAGGTCTTATGTGATAATATAATCTTCATTTAAAATGAACGAACTCGAAACTGTAAATGGCTCTTCTCACAATGTGAGTGAGATGATGTTTAAAGAAAAATGTATGATAAGTTGAAAGACATAAAGAAATCATAAAATTCACATTTGATTCAATCCGAAAAAATTGTAATTCTAAATGCCGTAGTTTTAAAAAGATTACATGATGGTTTCTATAAAATAGGAATGAAAAACGAAATAATTTCTTCACTGTACTCCAAAAATCTGTTACAAGAACGTAAATTGAATTTTTTGAAAATTGACTATGTACCAAATACTCTCTTATCATTACAAAAAATTAGTAGTCAAAATTCTGTGTTTAGTGGGCTAGATTATTTAAGATTCAAAATTTCATAATTCGACATCTTGCGTTAACAAGTAACCAGTATATTATAACTATACAATTCACAATGTACAATGATACAATTGTGCATTCTTACATTGCTCACGACATATTTGGCACATCTTACGTTGCCTACCTTAAAGCAAGGTGAAGTTGCTTTCAACTTTGTCTGAAGCGCATTTGGCACACCTAGATTTGCCTGCATTTATTCCAGGCAAAGCCCGAAATCACAGATCTGCACGTCGCACGAAAAACTTGTTCATACAAAAGTTGTTGGAAATTGAGTCCCCTACAACTTTGCCACTTAAATGTGCCACTTATTTTCAATACAAATAGTCAAAAAGTGGACAAGAACCTCAAAATGAAACAGGCTTGGTTGATGCTCACGATAAAAACTGCAATTTTCAGTTTAAACAAAAAATCAAAATTTTCTTTCGAGATATTGAGTTGCTAAATTGGGACAAAATGAGGTTTGCCTTGAAAAAGTTAACCAATTCCGAGGAAATCATTCAAGAATTTCGCGGTTCTAATATCATGGGTTTTGAAAAGCGCTTTTAGATAGCGACTAAAAATCTATTTTTCAATTTTTAAAAATAATAAAAACTTGCTCCCGAAATATGGGGAGGCTGAATAAGAATAAAAAGTTTTCATAGAAAAAACTTATTCTGTTCTGGGAAAATAAAGATTTAATATGGTGGTATCGCACTGTAACTGTTGTAAAAGTTATAAAAGTGGCTTTTGGTAGAAAATGAAGATTTAACATTTTATTTTGGAATTTGATAACGGTATTTTGATGCGAACAGCGTGGCAATTAGCTTTATTTAAGAGTTTTTTCTTTGAAAAAAAGTATATTATTATTTTACAGTATTTAAAAACTTTTAGGAAGAGGAATATGGTCACAAAAAAGTTTAAAAAAAGATAAGACGTTAGGCATGTAAAAAACACAGCAGACATGTGTACAGAGAGTCTGGTATCTGCTTACAAATTACCAATCTTTTTATTACTACAATAAAAATAAGATTTCGAACAAATCCTTTAACAACATGTACTTGATTTTTCAATAATTTTTAATGCAAAAAGCTCATTTTTGCCAAAAATGTCGGTTATCTAGCTTTGTACTGCAACCCTTTATTTAAAAAACGTATAAACTATATCTTAAACAAAAAAAAACATATTTTCATATTTGAATTTTTTTTTTGTTTTTCATAAAAACATATTTTTATATCCCCTTGAAAGCCGGATAGAGCCTGGTAGGAAACTGTTTTTAGACTTGAACGAAAACAGTCTTCTAATGTACGTTCCGACATAGTTCCTGATAGGGCCGCATAAGATTCCGTCGGGCAAATAATTCAACTTTCTATTTCCGATGTTCGCTTTAAAGCCGGATGGATCCAGATAGAAAACCATTTTTAGACTTGAACGAAAACACAGTCTTCTAATGTAAGTTCCGACCAAGTTCCGCATATGGCCAGATTAAATGCTATTTTCGATATGTCATCCAGATTAAAATCCGGATAGAGTCGCTAGTTTTCTGTTTAAGATTTTACGAACCGAAAGAGATCCAGATAGAGATGGAATAAAATCCGACGTTGACTATTCGCACATTTATCCGGCTTTGTATCTGACTCTATTGGATCCTATCCGTCATTTAAAGCAGGAGATGCCTCAGACAATTGAGCTATCGAACCGCTTGAACGTTCGTTACAAAATCTCGAAAATGCTTTTTGCTGAAAGAGCCAGGGTCCTCTTAGGATTACATATTTATTATTTTTTGATTTTAGACATATTATGTGAAGGTTGGTTGAAAAACTGGTAAGGTGCAAATTAAAAAATAAAATGTTATAAAATATTTTCTTCTTGGTTGGCCTGACTTTGAAAGATATTCGGCCCTATTGTCGGCGTATTCTTATCCAGTTCAAGTCACTTACTGCATCCGGCCACTCTTTTTTATAATAGTTCCATTACAGAATTCCAGAACTGTTACGTATCCTTATAGTAACAATGTTACATAGCAGTTTGACCTTTATGACTGTTTCTGGAACACGTGTTCTATTCTAGTGACATAATAGTTCTATCACTCTGTTCTATATTAGTTACATTATAGGATTATAGAACTGCTACGTATCCTTACAGCAACAGCGTTACAGAACAGTGTGACCTTCATGTTCTGTAATTGTTATGGCACACGATTGTAACACTATTATGTATAAATATTGCCTTTTTGTTATGTAACATTTACAGAACGAGTCTTCTAGGAGGAAGGAGAAACTAGAGTATATTTTTTTAAATATTTTCAAGTGATGACTCTACACTTGCGTGGCATTCCGCAGGTTACCTCGATGCCACCAATGAAATCTCTTCATAGGTAAATGCATTCTGACACTCTATCGTATAGTGAAGTGAAATCAAGAAGAAATATATAGTTGTGCACTATATTCAAAACGTTTCATCTGAAGATTCATAATGTGTAATTGATATCCATAATTTTTCGATTTAGTATAATTCACAGTAAAACTCTTAAATTCCTCTTAGATCCACTTAGAGAAATTCCGTACAAAATAATTTAGCGTTGTAGTGTACATTTAAGATCCCCTTAGATCCTCTTCAGACGGCAATTATATACTTAGTAACTTTTCCAGTAAACGCAGTCCTTTTAAATACCTATTACATCCACTTAGAGAAATATCGTACAAAAAATGTAGTGTGTTTTAATGTCCGTCTAAGATCCCCTCAGATCCTCTCAAGGCGGCAATTATATAAGTCATTTTTTCAGTAAACGCAGCCTCTTAAATTACTGTTATATCTACTCAAAGCAATTTCATACAAAAAATAATTTACTGTTTTAATGCCTGCATAAGATCCCCTTAGATCCTCTTAAGACGGAAATTCTGTACTTGGTCGGTTTCCCAATAAACGCAGGCTCTTAAATTACTGTTAGGTCCACTCACAAGGGAAGGTCTTCAGGTGTTCAGCGTCCGGAGGGTTATAACCGGTCAGAAAAGATTCCTTGAGGTACCCAGAACAAAGTTCAACACATCCTAGCCCCTAACTTTTTTATGTTTTTCCACCTCAACTCTGCAAAGTTTTGAATTTTAACCTTTTTTATGCGGTTTTTCACATGCAGTTGAAGCAAATTTTTTTAACGTTCGTTCTCCTCGTTGCAAAATCTTTCCTAGTATTGAGCTGATAGGTTATTATTTATATTTTTGAGGATTCTTTACACGATTTTGATGTTAATTGTCTATTATAACATCACCTTCATGAAGATTTTGACGATAACACAGGCCTGCAAATAATAGGGTCATGTCAGTTGTTGGAAAGCGGGGGGTCATTTCCGAAGTATATGTATATATGCATGTCAATTTTATTTCCGCTTGAGTAACAAACCTCCCACGAAAAATATGAAAGAAAAACTCTCATTCAAGGTTTTTGTTAGAAATATCGTTAAAATTAGATTTATCGACTATCGTAGAATTTACAAGATGATCAATTCAGACGTTAAATTCTTCATGAAGATGATGTTATAATAAAAAAGGCACATCAGAATCGTGTAAAGAATTCTCAAAAACATAAATAAAAAATTATCCATGCAATACTAGACAAGATTTTGCAACGAGAAGAACGAACGTTAAAAAAATTTGCATTAACTGCATGTGAAAAACCGCATAAAAAAGGTTAAAATTCAAAACTATGCAGAGTTGAGGTGGAAAATTATCGAAAAGGTAGGGGCTAGGATGGGTTGAACTTTGTTGTGGGTACCTCAAGGAATCTTTTCTGACCGGTTATAACCCTACGGGCGCTGAACACCTGAAGACCTTTCCTTGTCAGAGAAATTCCGCACCAAATATTTTAGTGTTTTAATGTCCGCTTAAGATCCCCTTAGATCCTCTCAAGACGGCAATTATATACTTAGTAACTTTTTCAGTCAACGCGTCCTCTTAAATTCCCTTTAAATCCACGTAGAGAAATTCCGTACAAAATAATTTAGCGATTTAATGTTCGTTTCAAATCTCCGTAGATCCTCTTAAGACGGCAATTATATACTTCGTAACTTTTCCAGTAAACGTAGTCCTATTAAATTCCCATTAGATCCATTTAAAATAATTTCTCGAAAAATAATTTCGCGTTTTAAGGTTTACTCATGTGCCGCTTAGATCCTCTTAGAATTATGTCCCTATTAAATTCCTATTAAGTACCTTTAAAGAAATGTTCAAAAAGTAATTTCGGATTATAATTTCCACTTAGGTTCCCCATAGAATCCATTACAAATATTTCGCGAAATTAACTGCGCAACCAGTATCCCCTTAGGAACATATTACAACACATTTCGTTCCACGACTCCTCTTTAAATCCACTTAAAACTTGAACTGCAATCTTAGAGGCTTCTAAAAAGATCCTAACGATTTCTAACGGGTATTTTTACCAGGGATATTATTATTTGCAATCCGGTCGGTACGGTAGAAACCTTTGCCCGTAGTCCGTCTCTAGTGGAATATCAATGAATAAGAAGTTATATCACAGCTATCACTATTTTGATTAAAAATAACTTATTCTTCTTGCTGGATATGTTTAAAGGTAATTTTTCCAGTACATAAAATACCACAGACGCGAACCATCATGTTTTCCCATCTTCAAGTCTTTTGATTTTTATAAAAAGCTGCGGTCGGCTTTGCCCTCCGGTATGGGGCAAAGCCGACGAAATACAGCTTGTTAGGAATAATTAAATTATTAAATCATTGTTTTATTCATATAATTAATACTTATAGAAATATTATATACAATAATGTAGGACTCGAAATGAAAAAAAAATGGATCAATTCTACATCTTATTAACTTGAAAAAAACCATTGACTGTTAACTGGTCGGCGCTGCCCCTTCTTACCCTAGTTATATTTTCATCCAAAGAGATTTTTCGACTGACGTATTAACTGAAAATAAATTGTAATGATTGGCAACTGTGATATTGACCAAAGATTACAAATTTTGTCTCATTACACACAAGTAACATCCAATTGTTAGACTACGCTTATATCAAGAGATTATGTTACTTTTTAGTGAAGCAATAAATCCACTGACGAGGGCCACCATGATTGTGTGCCGAGGCATTTGAATAAAGTATTAACTAATATTGAATTCAATTAGTTTGAACCTTAAAGCTAAATACATCAACAACTGTTTTACAATATTGTTCTTGACGGTCAATACATGTAATTCCCTACTGTAAAAACAAAAGATAGAAAATTCAGAAAACGAGAAACTGTGGGTTCTTATTCTTTTCCTTTTTATCTAAAAAGAAAACTTATAAAATTCGGTCCCGAAAAAAAATCTGCTGCGGAAACCTCCCGAAATTGCCATGAAATTCCGAAAAAAACATGCTTTTTTATTGACTTCAAAATTATTTCTTGGATTGGAAAGTTGTTCAAATGAAAGTTGTTTCTCTATGAAATACATCTTTTTAATTGTATTAATTTTTTTATTATATACAATTTTTTATTGAACACACCCTTTTCAAGCAAAGTTGGAAAAGGGGTAAATAAAAGAAAACAAAAATTTTTTCGAAAATGTTTCTAAAGCAGTGGGCATTTGTAATTTTAATTAATAGTGAACTCCATAAATATTTGCGACCCTTGAAAAGCCTAATTCTTTTTTTTTTGATTGCTATTAAAAATTTCGCAAAACTTTTTTTTAATTCATATTTAACATTTATATTTCAATCTCTAGTATACATATATGTCTATTAGGAATTGTCCACTTTATTGCGATCTCGTACTTTGTTGTAGTTGTAATGATAACAAGAAAGTACCAGAAATTACAGCTTTTCATGAAATTTTTTGTTTTGTTTTTGATATTTGATCATTAAAAACGCAAAAAAACTTCTTGTTTTATACCCCGGATTACAGGCCTCACCTATAATTGTGTGCATGAAAATTTTAGACGTTTTTACATTTTTAAATATCGAAAAACAAACTAGTCATTCTTAACATTTTCAGTTTGGATACAATAAGGGTAGTTTTTAAGGGTTTGAGGTGAAACCAGACGGATTCACCTGACCTATAATTCGGGTTATAAAAAAAGTTGATTTTCGGCGTTTTTCAATTTGCACATATCGAATATTAAAATTATATTTGGAATGCCTAAATAATGTGGGATGTGTGAGGGTAGTTAACTCACTTAAAAATTGAAAATTAGCAAATCTTTCCTGCAGAATATAATTTCTTGTCCTCCTTAATGATTTAAGCAAACCAAAGTTTGGAAAAAAAATCTTTTCCAGCGCCTATGCGAAAAAGACGACTTTTTTTGTCTGAAAATAGCGGACAAAATGAGCGATTTCTCAATCGTTGAGGTGAACCTTGAAAAATAGCATGTTTTTTCCACTAGTGAGGAAAAGCTTCCTAAGAAGTGGGAAAAAGTACTTGGAACAGTGGGAGAAAGTGATGTTGTGTCGTGAATGTGTGATTGAATAAGCCGTCACGTGGCGCCATCTACAACTCAGACGGGCACTTTGCAGGAGAGTGAATGTATATCCATGACTCGACTTCGTGATGCTATTTTCAGACGAAAAAAGTCGTCTTTTTCGCGTACGTGTTGGAAAAAA
Organism: Andricus kollari; assembly: GCA_932074435.1. Taxonomy (NCBI): domain Eukaryota; kingdom Metazoa; phylum Arthropoda; class Insecta; order Hymenoptera; family Cynipidae; genus Andricus; species Andricus kollari. The sequence continues at coordinate 11,422 of CAKNWW010209517.1, forward strand.
TAGTATGTGCCACTCGTTCGTGGAGAATGGTCGATTGAGAAGGATCATTCTGGCCGAGCTCGCTTCGCTCGCGTGTCAAATGAATGTTCCTTCACAATCGACCATTTTCTCCACTCGTAGCACAATATACTATTAATTTCGTTCATATAAACGTCCGTAACTTTAAGTACATTGATTTGGGGAGAAAAAGAAAAGATGAGGAACAGAAAAATAACTAATTTGACATGGTTGAAATTTCGAAAGCACTCTTTCATTTCTTTTCATTTAATCTGGTTTACAAATGTGCCCGAACGGAAATCCGTCCAGTAGATGTTCGATTAAATTTGCAATTGATTTTTTATCTAAGCAAATTCTAATCAAATTGTCAAATTCCTGCGGAATTGACATTCAACTTTAGTCTATTTGCTCCTCGTCTATAAACGAACATAATGAAATTAAAAAGTACATTATCTACTAAGAAGTATCACTCGACAATTCTGACATGAAATCAGAAATAAGTGTAAACTCTCACGAGTAACAGATTCAGATTCAGTTAAAAAATAAATAAATCCACGTAATCAATTTCAAAATTATATCATTGTAAACATTATTAAGCTATTATCATTATAAATTGAAAAATTATATTTTTTTCCAAAGGAAAACTTTTTAAATAGTTTTAAATCTATAATTGTTCAATTGTTATTTGTTTTTCAAACTTATTTTAGGGTGAGCCCGGGTTTTCATCATAGCCACGGACAAAGTCAAGTGACTGATGAGATGAGGATGTTAAAAGTTAATTTAATTCGATATTTGAAATATTTTGCGATGATGTTGTAGTTAAAAGATTAGGAGCATGGTGTAGTTTTGAGTTCGTATTTTACCGCTGTTATCCTTACACATCGGCCGCGAGCGTTGGAGGTGACAAAAGTCGTCTCTGGATGATTTATTAGAGCTAACATCTTATTATTATTAAATTCTTTTCTAACTAGTTCTCGGGTGAACTTGGTTTTCCATCATAGCCACTAACGAAGTCAAGTAACTGATAAGATGAGGATGTTATAAGTTAATTTAATACAATGTCTGAAATCTTTTGCGATGATGTTATAGCTACAAAATTAGGAGCATGGTGTAGTTTAGAGTTCTTCTATTACAGGTGTTCAATAAAACGGCCTTCAAAGCTGCTGCCAGTACCCTTCTGACTTCTAAATGTTCAAGATATTCAGTGCATCTTGCGTGCACATTTCCTGTAGCCGAAATGACAATAGGATGAATAGATGCATGTTTCGCATTCCTCCAGACTGTCTTTACTGCATCCATTAGCTCGCTTTACTTATAAATCTTGGTTGTGTAGGTTGCCTGCAAATTTTGGTTAAGTGAACAAGAAATGTCGATGATGTAGACTCTTCCACCTTTTTTTCTCGCATCACGATATAGGGTTGATTGCCTCGGATGTAATGATCCGTCTGGATATTAACATCCCAATATAAGATGCAATCTTTGTTTACTAAAATGGACATTGGAATGTTTCTAAAGAAAGGCATCCATTCTGTTAAGAGTCCTAGGTTTAGGGCAAGTTGTTGATGTATAATGCCCGCTACATCATAGTGTCTGTGCATATATTCTCTTTGATCCGTTACGCGACAACCATCCATAATGTGCTGGATGGATTCGTTGTTATCTCCACATAATCGGCATCGGACAACCACGTCTTGATGTAACACGTGTTTTCGATAATTTCTGGTACTGACAACCCTACCCTGAATCGCAATGATGAATCCTTCCGTTTCCGGATACAGGACGCCCTTTCTCAGCCAAATATTGGATGCCTCACTATCCACTTAATGTTGATCAAATGTTCTAGGGTGCTCGCCGTGGATAGCTTTCTATCTCCATTGCGTTTCTAATTCCTCTATGGGTTTTGCCCTGATATTAAATTCCCCCGCCTCTGATGATAAATTCAAGGGCGTGTAGTAAATATCCGGTTTACAGATGGTGTTGTACAGTGCAACATCTCGCTCGCTGTCAAAAAAGTCTCGCAACTGTATAACTTGTGACTTACACAGTTTCTTGGCATCTACAACACCCATAACCCCCTCTTATGTCGTGGTAGAACTACCCTTTCAATCGTCAAATAACTGTCGTACATTCGATGCTTCGTCATTTCTACGTGGACGGTTCTGTTTTACCTTTCAAGGTCGGTGTTATACCATTTGGTGAGCCCAACAGAATATGTGAGGACAGAGATGGCATAGGTGTTGATTGCCCTGATTTTGTTAGCCGAGTTAAGAGAACTGTTCAGAATCAATCTGAATCTTGTGCTAAAGGCAGTAATTAAGCTTTTCTTAACTATCGTATTCTGAATACCCTTAGATTCGAGAATACCCAGGTATTTATATGACTCGCCCTCAGCCATTGCCTCTTTGTCGCTCTTGAAATCGTTCTCTAGCTCTACGGCCCCTAATTCTCCTCTGGTTAAATGCGATGTTATGCATTTATCTAGTCCAAACTCCATGTGGATATCATTGGAAATGCAGAAGTTTCTATTTCAAACTAGTATATAGCTTCAGGTTATCCAGGTATAGAAGATGGGTCACTTGATGAGCATCCTCGTTTTCATGTATTCGAAACCCACGAGACCCATGTTTTTCTCAATGCGTTTAACACTAAACATACGAAAGGAAACGCTTGCTTTTGTTTAGATTTTTGTTTGTTGCTAGATGTTTACTGCCCCGCGAGTTTTTACAACATAATTTTTGCTCTTCTGTTAGGATATCATTTTCGCCGCAGTGAGAATATATCTTATCTGCCATGATAGCTGTAAGGCATTTATAAATTGTTGGAAGACAGGGTATCAGTCCAAATGCAGATGGATTTTGAGCGTGTGGTTTTTTAGGTAACATAAACGTATTGCCCTTAAGCATGAAGTCTGGCATCAGATCTGGGTGTTCGATGATCTTCTGAAAACACCTTGCCAATGCAGGTACTTGTACTTGTACCAGAAGTTGTGCACCATGTTCGGACCTGCAACTTTCCAGTTACTTGCCCTTTTCAAAACCCTTGAAACATCTGAAGCTGTGATGTTACTCAGCTACATTTCAGGGTTATTGATTGCTCTTGCTTTCTCTAGTTGAAACCACGCAGTGTCCAAATTGTTTTTGTTAGTTTTTCTCCAAACACCCGACCAGTAGTTAGTCGTGTCTTCTAACTGAGGCACTGCGGTGTCTTGCTGGCTATTTTTCTTTACACTCAGTTCATGATAGAACCTTCTTTCATCTGCCTGAAAGGTTCGATTTTGTTGCCTTCTTGCACTACTTTTCTTGTACCGACGAAGTCTAGGAGTAAGAACATCAAGTCTCTGCCGTTGGCAGTCTATAATCTCATACAATATTGCTGGTGTCAATGTCTCGATGTGCCGAGGGTGGATGACTTGAACAACATGGTGTATCAGGTTTCTGGTTCTATTTCCTTCCTTATATTAAATCAATCGACATAATTTGCACCTTACTTTGCTGACATCCATATCCAACCTGATTTTCCATTGTGGATCTCGATCCCTTCTTTGGGCAAAGACTGCATTTGTAGGCCTATTTTTCCGGCTCAACGTTATAATGGTTGCTACAGCTGCACAGTACACAAGAGTTTACACATTAACGCAGTTAGTGTTGCTTTCAAGTGCATAGGTAAAACCTTGCTGTGCAGGTGTCCTATTTTTACACGCAAATCCTTTGTGATGTTCATCTTGAGCAGAGAATACCTTTTTGTTGGTTCTACATGTCTGAACTCTAGTAAAGCATGACCAAAATTCCTTTCAAGGTGCTTTAGTTTTTCCAGGATTTTGCTGTTTGCATCAACGTTATTAATATCTGGATGTGGTTCTAGTGGATTTGGTACTTGATGTTCATTATCCCTAGCACCTTTGCCTTCAGCTTGAATCGAGTCTTCGTTGTATACATCTTCCAAAAGCAGTTCATCAATAGGAAGCTGCTGTTCCACTTCCATTTTGATGGCAGCTATTTTAACAGCGCGAAGCAATCTCTTTACAGATATTGAACGTTTTTGGTCTGCTAGATTCTGCTAATTTATTTTTGTGGCTAGCTGTGGGAATCTAAGTAAGAAGACTCGCGATGGTGTTCTTTCCTCACACTTTGCCCACTTTTCTCTGCCAAAAAATGAAGGCGCATAACATCTTTGTTCATATGGTATGTCCATTTTAATCGCCTTCTTGTTTTCTGAACCTTGGGAGGTGTTTGCTGTCGATCACTTTAGTCTTAGCTTCCACTTAAGCTTGTTATTCGCTAACAGCTTTAATAAGTCAAGTTTGGGACACTTCGTCCGAACAGATGATGATAAAAGTATTATTTTTGAAGCGGCAATCTTGAAATATTGGGATGACTTCTCCAGGCTGCACCCCATTGATTTTATTCTTTAATGCCGGTTTAATAGCCTTGGCCTGGTTGTCCTTGAGTTTGGTTATTGGAAACCCCTCGGCGACTATGGCCACTTACAGGTGACTTTGCAGAGCCTGGCTATGAGATACTGTTTGACCTCTTAGCCGAATCTTCTTCTATTGCCTGATTTCATTCGGTGAGCTGCTATCAGAATGGCTTCTCTTTAAAGTCCGTGTTGGCAAGTTGTTGCGTCCTTTTGATTTAACAATTGGGGTCTCAACCTCTTCCTAGCAGCTCCTGACAATCAAGCTCGTCGTGATTGTTTTGTTTGGTTTGACCTTCCGGAATTAGCAACGGCAGTGCTTCTCCCAGATGGTTCTCCACTGATAGATTTCGATGTATGTTTCAGGCTCCTTCGGTCATTTCTATGTTCACAGGGGAAGATGCCTTTTCCAGAGGGGTCATTGCCGATTCCCCCTGAGTGTTTTTTTTTTCACGAACTCATATTCTTCCCAGGAGTAGCTCTCGAAATATTTGGTCAATCTCTACAGAGCCCCGCATGTAGAGATCAGTCAGTTTTACTCTAAGAGGTGAGGGATTTAGGGTACATCCTCAACCGTACCCTCTCTTGGAAAGAGCAAATTCTTGAAATATCGAGGAATACCTATAGAGTACTCCAACAGCTTAAAAGGAACAAGGAATCCTTGCCAACTTCAACTCGGATCCTACTTGTTAAGAGTCTTATCCTCCCGTTTTTTGATTATGGGTGTATTATGTACGATGGTTTCACAGACGAACTGAATTCTAAACTCGAGCGAGCACTTAATGCCTGCATACGGTTTATCTATGATGTACCGAAATATGAACACATTACTCTGTATAGGCAACGGGCGGGATTTCTTAATGTGGCTAAGAGAAGACCATTTTTTATGGGCAATCTAACTTACAATATCTTTTATAACAAAACCCCTCAATATCTTCTAGATCTCTTTGAAAATAGAAATGTGACTTTACCTGCTCAGTCTAGGCTTCGTGTAAGAAAAACGATCCTTACAGTTCCACGTCACAAATCTTGTAAGTTGCAAAGATCCTTTATGGTGAGGGGAGCGCGTCTTTGGAATAAGGTACCTAAATCAATTAGGAATGCACCTTCGCCTTATCACTTTAAAAAGCTATTCTTTAACTTTTTATTTAGCACTGATAATTCTACTCTTGAAATTTCGCAATGGTGAATTGTGTTTTGTTAATTTATCTATCTTTTAGTGACGTGTTACGCCGTATTATTATAACGCCTTAATATTATAACAATTAAGGCTTTGCAATTCGATCCATAGTTTATATGAGTTATCTAACAAATAAGTTTTAAGTTCTCTAATGATATACGTTTTGCCAACCACTAGCTCATAATAGCATAAATGACTCATATTCATTATATGATATATTCTATTTTATCTTTATCCATCTGTAATTCTTTTTGTTTTACCAACGTCATAATCGTCGTTTGACCAGAGTTGTCACATTTTTTTTTGTAAAACATCTGTAAAATTTGTTCCTTAGAGGGCTGCTTAGCCATAGGGACTTAATAAATATATTCTATTCTATTCTATTCTATTCTAAGAGGTCGCCCGGTATCCCAGAGACACCGCATAGGTTACTCCAACCTGGTAACATTCAGCCCCCGGCACGGTAGTTCACATCTTGGCTCAGGGAGCTGTTTTGGAAATCGAGAGCCACCAGGTATTCGCTGCTCAGTCGAATTCACGCTAATACTTCCACCCTACTATCTGGAACTCTTAACCATCAGGGAGGTCCTCGTTCCGGTTTCCGGGTCTTGCTACCCACGGGAGTGCTCAGGCCTCCAACAATTTCAGGCACCGCAAACTACTTTCTATATACTTTTTCATTGCATTTGGTCAATTTTCTTAATATTCGAAATTTTAAACATTCATTTTTTATTACTAAAAATAATTAGGAATCATAATTTTAATCCTGATAGTCCGACGCAGCTTACTCTCACGACTGCATTGATATAAAGAATATTTACTCGAAAAAATATCGCTTTACCATGTTTTTCCGTTGTATGGCAGTGTAATTATTGCAGCTGCTATTATCTCATTTTCATTTGTATATTGGGACGATAATCGTCTTTTTCAGTCATCGGGAACTTACCCCATCTCGATACATGAAATCAATTTGCACAGCCTGTGATGTGTGTATTTGCCGCCGTATTTAAGCATTTCACTTTTAGTACAATTGACACCGGCAGCCTTGCGTTATTTATTTCCTCAATTATATCATTAATCTCAGAGGTACAGATTCTTTCAAGAGGGTTTTCCAACCTATCCTTTTCTATGTCGCAGTTGTATTGCCCTATAGCTTCACCTCCTAATAATTCCCTGAAGAAGTCTCTCAAAGCTATTTTTATTTCGTCTGCTTCATATATTATTTTACCCTTGATATTTTTAAATCCGACTAACTCTGTAGAACTATTGCCTTTCATAACGATCATGGCCAATTTCCAAAATAATTTCTTACTTTCTTCAAACTCGATGTGCATTTTTTCTATTCTTCTGCTATGATTTTATCTTTACTTCCTTTAACTAGTATTTTAGCTTTTCTATTTTTGTTCCTATTATTATTTTCTAGCCTGATTCTCTCGTCATCGCTAAGGCCTGTAATGTTCAACTTTCTTAGAGACGCTTGCATTTTTTCGTCC
>CAKNWW010209518.1:0-17297 GCA_932074435.1 Andricus kollari
TTTTTGGGAATTTCCAATAATTTAGTAACTTTTCATTGTACAGACATTTTTTCAAATCGAGTGGTTTCAATCAAATAGTAGCTTCTTCAATCAGTAGGATTTTGTGCGTTTTTCCAACGCTGTAAAAAAGTGCTCTCTAAATTTCTTCAAGTGGATTTTCACATAAAAATGAGTAAAAATCATGCAAAATGAGCTGAAGTGGAAATTTCGCTGTAAATGATTAAACTCCCACTTGTTTTAGGGTGATATTTCACGCTTAAAAATAAGTGGAATCCACCCATGTTTAAGAGGGAAATATTACTCTGAAATGAGTGGATTTTCACTCATTTAGAGTGACATTTTTACTGAAGCTAGATTTGCAGGATTTTCACTCACATTGAGTGAATCTTTCACTCGAAAAAATTTAAAGGGTGCCTTTTCTTTTCACTGCCGTTATTGTTTTGAAAAATATTTTTCTACCAGCGTACAAAAATTGTGTGCATTTTTTGTTACATTTACAGGAAACACCATTGTGGATTTTGACAAGATTCTTTTGATGCACGTGACACTGAAAGAACTTTCCGCGGAGAAGAAAAACGATCTCCGTCGAATGATTGAATTCATTTCGGTCGAGCATCGTCAATATTACAAAAATTTGTTGTAGACGAAGATATTCCAAAGTTGAATATTCCAAAGATATAGTCCAATTCGATTATTGTTATCAATACAAAAATAGCGCAAATTAATTTTTTATATAATATCTGAACCTTAATCACAAAAATCATTATCATTTTCAACATAAATAACAATAAACGATATCAAAATCAATAATAATATAACGAAAATAAAGTATCACTCAATATAATAGATCAGGCTCAGAAAAATGTACTAAACAATAAATAATTAATTGTTCACAACATAACAAATATATTCATTGAAAAATTATTATTGTATTTGCTAGTATTTATTTATAGAATTGCACCGCAGAACAGGTGGAACTAAGCCGACTGAATGCTTGCTGCTCGGGGTTAGGCCCTTTTGTCCGCCTGTACCCCCTTGGGTTAGGCCCGTGCTTAACTTTGATGTCTCATAAATCGAAAACTATTTGACGGATTCGCATGAAAATTTAAAGAACAACGTTCAAGAGTGGAAATTATCGATCATATATATCCAATATATTTTTTTCGGTAATCCCGCAAAATACAAACGTTTTTCTGGCGTCCTGAAAAATTTGAAAAAGCTGGGTTAGGCCCTTTTGTTCCCTGACCCTTCAAATGTTTCAACATCATTCATACAAATTGATGAATATTTTTCCCATTCTGTTGAAAAAATTAAAATTTTTCGTTATTTTCACTAACGAAAACGACATGCGGTTGTTCATAAAGAAAAATGCAGGGGAAAAAGCCTCAAATCGACATTATAGTAAGGTCCACTCGACCTTATTGTATTGAAGACGGAGCCTCGCCGCTTTTAAAAGTTAAAAAGACTGCGAGTCGACATACGGTCGTTCTGAGTTGTATTGCCATACCGGATGTTAGAGGCCAAATACAACTTTTTAGTGACTTGCGGTTTTATCCTGCAGAGAATTACAAGTTTCAATCGCAAAAACTTTTTATTTAATAAAATCTATTTGTTTTTCAGAATTCTCATTTGGGTAGATAGATGCAGTTTTCTTTTGCGAATTGATTGCTGTGGAAATCTCATTTGCGTAAAAAATGTGACATAAGTGTCTTTTTAACTTGTACGGCAGTGTAAAGTCTCTATTAGAACTCCAACTCTGCTCTTTAAATACGAACCAGTGAAAAATTCATTGATTGAAATAGTAATTGGACGTTTCACTGATTAATCAGTGATTCCGGACTTATTCACTAATCAATTCAGTAACACCAGAGCAAATTATGTGAAACATAAACTCTAAATTTTGAAATGAATTTTCGGACTGTAAATGTCCTGAATTTACTGCGGGAAAAATATAATCTAACTCGTTTAAAAAGTACTCACTTGACGGGTGTGTACATGACCGCCGAATCTTGAAAGTAAATAAATAATATGAGGTTTTTTGTCATTTAGATTTTAGAAACATCAAAACTTTCTGCCTTTTTTAATATTTGATCACATTTATGAGTTTTAAGTTTTTACTATGATTATTTTATTGAATGTACTAAAATATTATTTTATTATGACTGCTAAATTGACGTGATGCAGTGCTGCCAACTCTCTGAAGTATTACTTTCACTGAATGAATAAGTAACTTTTCACTGGTTGTCAGTGACCGGATTCTAGCTATTTCAATCTGTGCGATTTCATTGACAATCAGTGACTTTTCACTGATTCAGTTTCATAGAGTGGGTACCTTCAGAACAATTTATCAATTTGAATTCCTTTTCAGCAAGAGAGGTTCCTTTTTATTGCATCTCCCTTGGATTGTAAATGAAAGTTTTTCAAAAATAGAGATTTTATTTGAAATATTTGTTGAAAATTCAGCAAAAAAAGTGGGTGCTTGTGTTACTCAGCCATATAGTCTGGTTTTCATATTCTTCGGCCCACTGCGGGTAGATTGTATACGATCTCTGGGACCGGTCTGGTTTGGTTCTTGCATGGCCGTTAAGCCGAATAGTAATCGTGCCTGCCTTCTAATTTATTAACGCTCGGTGATGCGAAACCAGAGTCGTCCTACGCACATGCATATAACTCATAATATTGTGTTTGGCGATGTGACTATAGTCTGTTCTTTCATCTGGCGGCTAAATGAATCGATTTCAAATGTACCTCGGCTAATTTATCGCGACGAAAGTAAACGGTTGCAATAACATCATACGCGGGTCGCGGGTACAATGTTATGTGGACACAATCAAACTCTTGTCTATCGTGACTCTGTTAGCAACAGGTATTAGTCATGAGAATTAGTGTAATAACGCAAAGGCGTAGAGACGTTTGAAAATTGAAGAAAGTTTGAATCAACAATATTTTGTAGCGAGATGTTTAAGTTTGAGAATTTAAATTTGGAAATATGTCCAATATGAAAGCTTTCAAACTTGGATGAATCTCGATAACAGGAATGTAAAATAGAAACAGCCTTTATGAAGTGGTTGCAAGGTGAATAAAAAGTGATTGAAATAATCTATGTATACCGATTTCAAATGTTGCAAACCGCATCACATTAGACCAATAATACTATTGAGCATATCTTCCCAGTCTCAATAGCATCAGTTCTCTTCTAAAAGTCAGTAAAAAAAAATAAAAGCCTCCTCTCATTGTTAAGCTATAGTTTTTCCGAATCTGGCATACCTTGTGCAGAATTCATTGATCATCGATGAGGTCGAAAGATCTTTGTGGGCAGTACACGACCCCCACGGCTCTCTGAAATATCGCAGGCGTTCCACTTTGATATTTTTGACCCGGAGGCCTGAGGAGGTGGATGTGGAAGACTTGGCGAGGAGTACTACCCTCATCTATAGTTTTATTATACTCACATCGAAAGGGGCGAGGCCTATGCACAATTGTTTATGCTCGTGTCCCGCCCTATCAGACGCATCGGACACACTCAAATATACCTACCACGAATCGCGATCCATATGGTATAGAGACTGCATACGTGGTACGTATATTGCGATTTCGCTTCTTCTTCTTCCTCTTTTCCCTTCTCGACCCTTCCTCTTATTCATTGTGTTTTCTTTGTTTCATCTTCCGAGGCTAAGATTATTAATGATCCCATCGGAGCCAGGTACCCCGATGTGTCAGGGGCGAGACAGTAAGGAAGGTGGCACCTCTCGCTCGTTCATCGACGCTTCCCTTTGCCTGGGCTTCAAAAAATGATCAGTTGACTCAACTAATAAACGGATGTAAAATACCCTGTGCATTTTGGTCTCAGACAGAGCTTCTGGATTACGAATATCATCTCTTGATCCAGCGCTCCCTAGAGGTTATTCTTTTCGACCTTGTTAAGATTCTTTCTCGTGTCTGTTGTGTTCCACTATACACTGTAATACGTGAAACTTATGTAATTTAATTTTTTTTATGTGAAATAACTTATGAGCACCCTTAGATGCAATATCATTGAATTGATGTTTCTTAAATGGAAAGTGTGAGATTGAAATTTTAAATGTTTTTTATATGTATCAAAAACAGTTTGACCATTCGAACCATTGTTTTTCATGGTCTTGCATAGACTTAAGTATAAAATGTACAAGCAGAAATTGGATAGTAGGTATAATCAGATACCTAATAGCAATTTAACTTATGATGAGATAGATAATGAGTATACGTAGACAATCACCGAGTCATCTGGTTAATAATATTATAAAGAAGACCACACACGATGTTAGTAAATAAAAGTGGTCAAACATAACCTAAAATTAGCAATTTAATCGAATTCGTTGGAAAATTTGTTTAAAAATATCCAGAGCAGCATCTGATTTTACAAACTTTTGATTGATTTTTGTGTATCTTAAATCCTCTGCATCTTGGTGTATTACTTTGGTAATATTTCGTCTATAAAGCTATTGTTTTGCATATTTTGTTTTGGGAATTTTTCAGAGAAAGACTGGGGAACAAATTATTCATATAAAAAAAAGTATTAAAACATGAATAACAGAAGCATCTAAAGAATTGATCGGCCTTCATAAATCAAAAAGATTATAATTGATGGATTTGAGAAGAAAATATAAGAAAGCTTAATACGCAGGGCTGACGGAACGAATTTTCCCAGGTCTCGTTTTTCGCAATCATTGTACGGGGGAGAGGTGGGAGAATGGATACACGAGAAGATTAAAAAATTCAAGGTATGGAGTGCTCCTTAGCTTCACAAATTCTTCTCTAGCCCTTTAAATATGTTATACAACGCTATGAAAGTGTGTTATGAATGTGGTTGCAATTGTGAATGTAGTAGTCAACATGGTTGTCAACTCTGCCGTGAAAAACAAGAAAGAGCATGCCTCCACAAAACCAAGTCACACTTAAAAAAGCAGGCTAAAGTTTGTACCCTAGAAATGATTAATTGGGGATGTCTCCTGCACCCAGAAAAAAAATTCTTCATACAACAAAATCGGTTTGTTGGCCGCATTTGGTTGACTCCAGAAAATATTTTGGTTAAATAAGCAAAATTTTCGTTCAGTTGACGAAATTTGTTTGGTTCAATCAATCACAGTTTTTGGTTGAATTGTTATGTTGATTTTAGAAAATATTTTATTGACTTAATAAAATTTTTTGGTTGGATTTACCAAATAATCTAAGAGAGCATTTTACTAAAATCAAAATAAAATTTGGTTGGTTCAACGAAAACATTTTGTTGAAAGCATCTTATAAGATAAGTGATAGACGCCTTCAAACTTGGTACGACCGCGTACTCCAATTCAACATGACAGTCCACGTTCGAGAGTTCGTACCGTCGAAAAAAAAAAAACATAAAAATGTTTGCATCTCGGTGAACCTTATCAAAGTAAGTGCGGAAACAGAATCGATTGGGATTCAGTGATCATGTGAAAAATACGTAAGATTACTAATTAAATCTCTATGTGTGCCTACGATTGGGTAACTAGTTTTTGATTTTTAAAAAACAACGATTTTTTAAATCAAATAAACAAAGGATCCCACCCCAGAAATCAGAATAGGCTTCCCCTACGTTTTTGGGGTCGTTGAATCCGAATCCGGGGTCCGTTTGGCTCCATCACGTCAGCTTTCGTCCATAACCTAAAAAATCATGAAAATCGCTGTTTTCAGGTGAAACATGTTTCGTACCTATGGAAAGTGGTCATATCCTATGTTCTCGATGTCGCTGAGTACGAACCTGGAGTCATTGTGGTTCCATGACGTCACGCTTCGTCTCTAACCTCAAAAAAAGACGGTGAATTGGTCATTTTATGTAAAACATGTATTTTTTCAATGCAAAGTGGTCATAGCCTATGTTTTGGAGGTTGCTCATTACAAATCCGGAGTTGTATTTCTATGACGTCACACTTTGTCCCTAACCTAACGAAAACAGTGTATTGGTAGTTTTATGTAAAACATGTATTTTTTCAATGCAAAGTGGTAATATCCTAAGTTTTAGAGGTCGCTGAGTACGAATTCGGAGCCCTTGCTTTTCTGTGACATCACATTCCGTCCCTAACCTACAAAAAAACGGTAAATTTTGGTGATCTGATGTGAAACATGTATTTTTTCAATGCAAAGTGGCCATATCCTCTGTTTTCTAGGTTCCTGAGCACAAATCCGGAGTCTGTTCGGTACCACGGTCCCAGCCTTTGAACTTTGATGAGTAACTTCGGAAGAACTCTTAACCCAACAGACCAGACTGGCCACTCGTCTGATTCCTCGTCTAAGGAAAATTGAAAGCTAGTCGAAAATCAGTTGATGCCATTGACAGAAGTGTCAACGGTCGATCGCAGGCGAGTCTTCCGTCCTGGGGGTGATAACCCTCATACCTTCCCAGGGCTAAGTATGAAGGCTTTCCGACTTTGTAGAGGACAAAGTCAACTCGTCGGCGGACACACTACGGTTTCATCCTCACACCCTAATGCCCCCTTGCAAGGCAGTACGCTCCTACTGGCTTCTTTACTCCGACAGATAGTGATACGAGTCATTCTACACATCTCCTTTCACGGCAGTCGTCATCGTTCACAGAATCTGTCGAATTCCTGGTTCGCACGGTTGTTATCTGGACAATGCTGTCAACAGCATCAACTGATTTTCGACTAGCTTTCAATTTTCGCTGGACGAGGAATCAGTCGAGTGGCGAGTCTGGTGTGTTGGGTTAAGAGTTCTTCCGAAGTTACGCATTAAAGTTTCAAGTCTGGGACAGTGGTACCGAACGGACTCCGGATTTGTGCTCAGGAACCTAGAAAACGTAGGATATGGCCACTTTGCATTGAAAACATACATATTTCACATAAGATCACCAATATACCTTTTTCTTATGTTAGGGACGGAATGTGATGTCATAGAAAAACAAGGGCACCGAATTCGTACTCAGCGACCTCGAAAAAATAGGATATGACCACTTTCCATTGAAAAAATACATGTTTTACATAAAATTACCAATTCACAATTTTTTTTTTAGGTTAGGGACAAAGTGTGACGTCATAGAACCATAACAACTCCGAATTCGTAATGTGCAACCTCGAAAACATAGGCAATGACGATTTTGCATTGAAAAAATACATGTTTTACGTAAAATTACCAATTCACCATCTTTTTTTGTGGGTAGGGACGTAGCGTGACGTCATAGAACCACAATGACTCCGGATTCGTACTCACCAACATCGAAAACATAGGATATGACCACTTTCCATAGGTACGAATCATGTTTCACCTGCAAACAGCGATTCTCTTTTTTTTTTAGGTTAGGGACGAAAGCTGACGTGATGGAGCCAAGCGAACCCCGGATTCGGATTCAGCGACCCAAAAAACGTAGGGTAAGCCTATTCTGGTTTCTGGGGTAGATAACTTTTTTTTGTGGAGCTCTTTTATCATTAGAAGAAAGAGTTGCAAAATTTTGCGATTATATTTTAGAAACTTACATAAAGACAAATCCAAATTATCCACCTCAGATGTGGGCTGAATTTTCTCCAACAACTACGCGAATCCAAGCCAAACATTTTTCTTTTCGTCAAAGCTTTCAAGGGTGTGCAAGCTGACACATATATAAAAATAAGAAGTACAGGGACAAGAAGGCATGACATTTTGGAAAAAGAACAATTCCTTATGGAAAATATGATGTTCTTCCAGAATGGTAGTTTGACAAGAATCGAGTGCGTTCGCAAGGTTTCGCGCAAATTCTTACCAGTATTAGTCCAGTCATCTCCCAGTGGGCACGAAATTTAAGAACATAATTGGAACGTCCTAAAAACGTTTCTTGGACGTACAAGACAAAAGACGTTATTTGAACATTTCAAAATCTATCCTAAGTCAGACCAAATAATGTTCTGAAAACGTTTCATGTTCCAAATACGTCCTTAGAACGTCTCTGGAACAGTCTGCCCACTGGGCTGGTACTTTTATCCGGTAATTTTTGGACGAGTCATTTTTTTTCTCTTAAATACTTCATTTGGGGGTGCATAATAAGGGGTCAGATTCTGTGAACAGAATTTTGTCACGGAACACGGAAATTTTTTAGGTATAAGGTGCAAAATATCCCATGTCAGAGGATTGTTGCTTTCCTGTGCATTTTAGGGATAAAAGTATTCTTACAAAAATTAAAGTAGGTAAAATTCTACGTAAAACTAAAAAAGAAAGTTGTTCTGCCACGAATAGCCTAGGAGTTACGGCGTTTCACAGAACCCCGTTTTTTCTTTATTTTTTGCCAAAAATCACATGTTTTTTTTGTTTCTCTGTAGCTCGGATCCTGATCATCAGATCTAAAAATGGTCAACAGATGAATTAAAGTAGACATAAATACCTGTAATTTCAAAAAAAAAAGATTGTCCTAACTACAATAGATCGCGAGTTAGCACCTGCCGGGGGTGACCCATTTCGACCTGAATTTACAGGTAAATGCGCAGAGTTCAGTTTTTTGTAAATAGCTCATTTCGGGGTTGTCACAAAAAAAAGTTCACACAGAATGAATACAAGAGGACGAAATTCTGCGTGATTTCAGAAAAAAAATATGTTCGCACCGGTTTTTTGTGCTTTTTTAACCGAAAACCCGAAAGTCGTGTTTTTTGAAAATCACTCGTTTCATGGATGTCACACGAGAAAGTTCTAAGGACATAAATGAAAGAGGACTTCATTCTTATATATATTATATAAGTCAAAACAGGTCAAGGTATAGTTAAAACGGGTAATACTATATGAGTAATAGTCAGTGACTATTATTTTATTTAATTACAAAATTATTTTTGCTACTTAAGTAAAAGAATAAGAACAACGCTTTACTTTAAAATTTAGAGTTTCACATGATTTACTCTAGTGTTACTGAATTGATTAAAGAATAAGTCCGGAAGACTATAAGTTAAAACAGGTCAAAACAGTGGAACAAAAATACAACCATTTTCTCAACATATATGTTTTCAAGTCAAGTAATAGTGATCAACAGGGATCGAATTTAGTACGGGGCCAGCGGGGCCATGGCCCCAGGGAATTACACTTCTTGAGTTGGCTAAAGGGCCTCCACATTGTAACCGACCCTAGGGCCCCCACAACCCTAAAAGCGGCCCTGGTGATCGATTATTTATTTAATTATCAAATTAATAAGAATCAGACACTTTGAATGAT
Source organism: Andricus kollari (assembly GCA_932074435.1). Lineage (NCBI taxonomy): Eukaryota > Metazoa > Arthropoda > Insecta > Hymenoptera > Cynipidae > Andricus > Andricus kollari. Next base: position 9,187 of record CAKNWW010209518.1, read on the forward strand.
GCCTATGAATGATTTCATTCACAGTCGAAGCATAATCTAAATTCTAAACTCTAGGTCTAGGTCTGTACAGTCAGCCCTCAAAGTTTCACAGAATAATATATGTTAAGAAAATGGTTGTAGTTTTGTTCCGCGGTGCGATTTAGTCACCGAACTGATTAAGGGTACATTTTGCAAGGTCATTATTCGTGACCTATTGAGGGTACGAACATCTTTTTTTCTGAAATTACGCAGAATTTCGTCCTCTTTTATTCATTCTCTGGGAATTTTTTTTTTGTGACAACCCCGAAATGAGCTATTTACAAAAAACATGTAATTTTTGGCACAAAATTGAAATAAATCGGGGTTCTTTGAAACGCCGTAACTCCTAGACTATTGGTAGCACAGCAACTTTTTTTTTTAGCTTTACGTAGAATTTTACCTACTTTAATTTTGGTAAGAATACTTTTCTCCCTAAAATGGACAGGAAAGAAACAATCCACTGAATTGTGATATTATGCACCTTTTACCAAAAAAATTTCCGTGTTCCGGGACAAAATTCTGTTCACAGAACCTGACCCCTTATTATGCACCCCCAAATGAAGTTTTTAAGAGAGAAAAAATTACTCCTCCAAAAATTACCGGATTTGCACCATTTTTCCGACCAGATGACTGGACTATATATATTTTTTACATTTGACGATAGGTATTTTCAATACATGACTCAAAGTGAAATAAATAGCTCCTTAAAATTTTTTTAGGGGAATATATAGCTTATTGTAGCATTTGTTTAACTTGACGACATTTTTTTTAAGTTTTAGTGATATTGTTAGATATGCTGGACAATATGTGTTCCCCAACTTTTTTTAAACACGCCAGCATAATAATAAATGCTGTCAGTCCTAAGCCTGGAATCTATTGTGCAAGCAAGTGTGAAGGGAAAATGTTGGGAAGCAGTTTGAGCGAGAGAGAGGTTTGACTCCTTCGGACATCTTTCCTCTCACTCACTTACGCGAGCTCATTCTCTCCTCCTCGTACGGTGTGATGAAGAGGCCGCCAGTGGTGGGGGAAAGAAGGAACGGAGGAGAGAGCGTCGCCAGACTGAATTTGGGACTGATTTCGTGTCCAGCCGGTCTCCTCAATTCTGACCGCGGGACTGAATTCGTGTGCACCGACATTGACATAGGGTCAAAAATGTACATAAGCCCAAAATTGGCATGGGATCCAAAATCGACATAGGGCCCAAAATAGCCATAGGGCCTAAAATTGACATCGGGTCCAAAATTGATTTAGGGCCCAAAATTAGTACAGGGCCCAATATGGACTTAGAGCGAATTTTTTAAAATAAATTTAAATCTATTTTTTTAAACAAAATTTGTATATTTTGGTGAAAAAAAAAGTCTACTGTTTTTTTGTGTGTTGTGCATATTTTTAGTGTAAGTATTAACGTCGTATAGTTGATAATTTTTTTTCGATTTTAACCTCAAAACTGGATATTTAGATGGGTTTTTCGGCTAAAATTGAGAAAAATATAGCACGCAACTTGTTTCAATCGTCGATTTAGGCGAATCCTCGGCTTCGCCTCGGACTTCAAACTGCGGATTCGCCTACACGGAAAAAAAAGTTCTTTAAAATTTCTTGAATTATTTCAGGAGTCGGGGATAAGAGCGAACCTTGAACAAATTTTCTATATTCTGTATAACTTTCATGATTTAATGTAGAACACATCTGGATTAACACTACAAGATTTCTGTAAACTTTATATTGAACTCCGATTTAAAAAAGTTCAATAAAATATATAGTGAAATTGATTGGAAAATGTTGAAGACTTTCGTAGAAATCACAATTGAGGTATTGAAAGTTTGTAATCACATCATTATAAGGTTTAAATACCTCAATTCAGTCAAATGTATAGAAAAATTCTTGAAACAATGTTTAAAAATCTCATAGAAACTCGATTCGAGGTATTGAGTGTTTGTGAACTACTTCAATATGATATCTATAGACCTCAGTTCTATAAAATGTAGCTGCGCAGTCGCTACTGTGCGCATGCAGCTACATTTTCTGCATCCCCCTGGCCAATGTGTTTAACACATAACGCCAGTTAGTGAATAATAATTTATTAGTGAATTATAACTTATTTAAATTTATATAACTTATATAAACTTCTTCTTATAGCTATCTAACTTCTTATTAATCTTGAATCTACTAGAACTTATAACCAAGAAATAATTTGCGATTAAAAATTTGTTCGAGATTTAAAATTTCCATAATTATAAATATTTTAGTGATGATTGAAATTTTAAAAGCAAAAAAAATGGTTAAGAAACGGGTCACAAAAATTTGTCACGCGACCATGCATAGCTGTACCTTATATTTTAGATTTTTTGTTTAATACTCCGAGTTAAGTTAGCTGCGAGGTTTTGTTAGGAGTTGCGAATGCGTAGATAGGGGATTCGAACCCACAGCGAATAAGAATTTTATTAGCGTGCGATTATTAATGTAGTGATTGTTTGCATAATAGTAAATAATTATGTAATTAAATATGGAAACAAATATTAAAGCATAATGATAATAATAATAATAATTAAAATTAATTTTTTTAGGCGAAAAATCGGTCATCATTTTATAGAACTGTTTTTAGATTTTCTATAACTATTCTACGTTTTTCGCATCCTGCCTTCGAATAGAGATTACGTCACCTCATTCTTTACATTTCAAAGCATTTTGTAACACATTTCGTAGAATAGTTCAATGCAATGTGAAACCAAGAAGATTTTAACCTTTATTAAACTACCCGTCGTATCCTCTACTATAGGACTAGTTCTATAAAATTTAATGAAATTTTTTTTCCGTGTAAACTTTTCGTACAGTTTCCGTTCGATTCGATTATATAAACATAAATGATGCTCAAAAACATTTTTTGATCATTTTTATAACTTTTTTTTATAAATAAATGATGCAAACTCTGACTGATGCACTTTTCATTTTTACCCTCATTTCTTCCCATTCAAAGTTCAAAATAAATACCTTTTTTTCATGGAACCCTTATAAAATTATTTTTAGCATAAACTATTGTATTTAACACGCTTCCAGTTAAAATTGTAAGTGAAAATGTTAAAAACTAAAAAAGTTCAGAATTTTTGAAAAAAAAATCCATTTTTCCTCATTTTCTTCGACGATTTTTGTCGATTCTTAGAAAATTAAAATTGACAATAATTATTATGCAGCTCTCTTGAACAATGTTTAAACTAAATTTAAAAAAATGTTGAAGTCATTATATGCATACATAAAAGAGTTATTAACGTTTTTCATGCTCGGGTCTGCTGGACCCATGTGCGTGGTTTACATTATTTTTCGGAAGTGTGTGGTTAACGGGCTAAAAGGTGGACTAAGGATTTTTTGCCGCATTCGGTAAAAATACTCAAGAGGCATATTCAAAACATAACTTCTAGGGTACAAACTTTAAAGCCGATTTCACGAGCACCGATTGAATGAGCGATCAACTGATCATGATTATTTTTTAATCAATGATTAAACCGACGTTAACTTACGTTGCGTTCCATCGGGTTCTCTGATCAAAATTTAATCCCCTATTAGTTAACACCGTATACCCGGTTCGTAATACCGATTTTCCATGCAAACGGCGATTCTGATTGGCCGAAACAAGAACGACGTTTAAGTTTCATGCGTGCGCACGGTAATAATTGTGATCAAATATTTAAAGGAATCTGTATTATCAATAGAGAATAACAGAACATTTTTAACGTCTTTGTCAGACTAGATGGAGTCATGAATTAAAAATCATTTTTTATTAATTTTTTCTGAAAAAAGATCTCTTTTCCCTCCGTTGGGACGCTCAGAAATATTTGAAGCTTCATTATGCGCACTGCAAGGTTATATTGGTTAAATATTTATTTTCAGCACTATTAAATGAATTTATGCTACTGAATTCTTATTTCCTTAACTTATATATTTTACATTCATTGTTTTTAAAAACGCATGATCTCTTCCAAAGATGCGAAAGAAACAGTAGATAAGAAAAGTGAGGTTATAGGAACACACTTTACACTTTATGGGCGCCTCATCAAAGATAGTTTCGCCTCATAGTTTCTGTCATCGACATATTGATAAAAACAGACGCTTAGATATGATAAAAATTATTATAAAAATGATCCACGTTCGCTCTGAACATGTTCCAAATGCTCATGTGCAAACTTCGATTTTGAAGTTCTGTTCTGCTAACCAGCATTAATCGCCGATGAACTCTGTTGACCGGCCAAAATTGACCGCAAGGTACTGATTAAATTAGGCTAATAGAGGATTAACGTTTTAATCAGAGTTGGTGACAACGGCCCAGCTTCGAGGGCTTTAGTTTGAGGAATTATGAATTCCTGGTGGTTAATCTGCTCTTTTAAGTGAAACTTTATTCTGAGGAGACGGGCGCGGTAACTACATTAGGGATTTTCCCACTGATATCGTTTTTGTCCTCGCGTTTTGAATCCCCATAGCAGTAGAATTCATCTATTAAGCTTAATCTTTTTCTGTACCCCGTAGCACAAATATTTTTCTGAATACTTTTGGACACCCGAAATCGACCACGAAATAGAACATTTTTCATTCCTTTCAAATTTGAACATTTCGATGTTCTTCTTTACTGTTTTTTGAATAATAATGACGTTACAAGCATTTAAAAACCAGTATAAGTCATTTTACGTCATCAAGATTGATTGCTACACAGGTAGCTGTGATGAAAACTAATTTTTTAAATTTATTTATCATTATTTTATATCTTTCTAATTGATCACATTTGAATAAAGCGAGAGTTTTGTGATAATGTGATGTATTTTTGTGAACAACCGTAGTACATATTTCAAGTTTTATGCTATTGAAGCGCCTTTCAATGCGTTAAACAAAAATGACGTTTTTAATTTATTTCACGTTACGTTTGACTTGGTATCGAAATTTTTAATAACTTTGAATTCAAGCCTTCTTACCGGGTACTTACCGCTTTCTTGCTTTGCACGGCAGAATTGTTAACAGCGTTTTTATCAAATTCTGTTATGAGTGAAAGCTTGAGGTCTTTCTGTGAGAGAAAGGGAGGGAAGATTAATGTTATAAACGCGAAAATTTAACGAAATTTCGGGCATGTTACAATGAGAACCTACATAATTCTTAGAGAGATAAGAAAAGCACTATAAGAAAGAAAAAAGATAAGGCTCAGTGATGGAAAGAAAGCATAGTACATTTTTTCGCGGGGGGGACAGAGGGGGGACAAAAGAGAGAAATGTCTCTGACCAGAATTGGATACGGTTTTAAAAGATTTAAAAAGAAATTAAGTATCAGGAACAGCAGAGTTAAAACGGAAGATAGACAGGGGATTACTGAATAAATGATAAAAACTAATTTGCGAAATTGATGATTTTGAAAAACAGTTCGTGAAGCGGGCTACAAAAAAAATTTTAATTGAAATAAGGAACAGAATGTAGTTAGAGTTGAAGCAAGACAAAAAAATTGAAGACATAAGGGCAAAGAAGCTGTGTACATTTGGGACTACAGTACATTTTGGTCAAAATTAATTTAAACATATTAAATCAGCAATGGACTTTTTTATGGGCTAAATATTTTCCCTTAGACTTCAAGTAAACATGTTTGAACAGTAAACAAAAGTTAATACTTGATTTTATATGTTTTTAATTGTCTTTGACCAAAATTTACTGCTGTCCCAAACGTATCGTTTTTCCCCTACTGAGACAAATTATATGTGGCGCAGTTTGTATTATTATTTATGCAATATAGTATCGTATCATATCACCTAAAATATGTATCAGTAAATGTGTAATTTGATGGTTATCCGCCATCTTCAGATTCTGACAACACTAGCAAGCAGCTACCCATGTGACTTTACGTGAGAACAGATTCTTGAGGCTTCTCGACTTAGTGACAATCTCATTTACCTTGGATAGTCGTCATCAATTACAGCAAAGCGAAGATGCTAGAGAATCTTACCTTCGGTAACGATAATAATAAATACCAGTATTCGAGTAGGACGCAGCGACCACGTAGGTTGAAGAGGTTGAGGACTCTCAAGAGGTAGAAAAGGGCGAAATGGGTGATAAAATCGCAACAGCGAGAACGTACATATCTCGCCATTTGCCAGCGCCATCGTAGCACATGGCCATCGGTTCTGTATTCTCATCTTTCTCTCTCTTTTGTCATGTGATTTTTATCCTTCGCCCTTCATATCTTGTTCTCTTTCCTGGTCTCATCTCTCTCTACATCTCCTTGCATTCCCATGCTCTTCGCACTATACGTAGCTGCATACCATGGTGCGAGAGAAAATTAATACTCGTGGAGCGCGGCCATAAAGCTTCCCTGCGACGCGGTAATTACATGGAGTCTGCGTTAAACCCACCCCACAGAGTATGATACTTCATACACGCCGTTTCTTTACGAGCGTTTACTTGTAATAACAAAGGCCGCGACCGATGACAACTTAAAAACATCCAAAGATAAAGGTTCAGACCGCGAATACCTCCTACGCTCTACCATCCGATACCAAGGTACGAAGTCAACGAGATTGTATCATACTGAGGTAGTATAACATTTTTTGTCTCTGTCCTAGATCTTCAGTCTCTAGTTTCTACTTCAGGCTTATGCCCTTTTGCTTCAAGACAAAAGTCTTTCTAAGATGGTTGTCATTAGGCTGCTGTAGGCACATAATTGTATGACTAGATACATTATACATATATATATATATTATATATATATTATACATTATACTTGAGCGCAAGTATATTAAGAATGTATTTCACTATTTAATAAGATTATTTTTTTACATTTGATTTTCGTAAGAGTATAATTTTACTACCTTTTCCACCGAAAAATAATGTATGAGTTAAATCAAATATGTGCATGGTAAATCCCAAGGATACGTTTTACCCGCAAAGTCTCCAAAGAGGTGATAACTACATTAACCACTTTAAAGGTTATCTCTCATCTAAGAACTATATTTGAGAGTCAACTATGGAACAGCCTTTTCGGCAGTCTCTTGTAATTTTCTGTTGATGGTGAAACAAGACCTACGACTAAAATGCATCACAGAGGAAGAACTTGAATATCCGCGAATATCATGCTGGTCATGTGACCATTCAACTGATTAACCTGATATTTAGTTTGACTCTTCGAGGACATTCAAACACTATCATCATCATATCCTGCATTCGGATAGATTATAAAATACGTGATATAAACTTATTTGATATCAGTGAGTTGTTGTAATGATGCTCTTAACAATTACTGTTTCTTGTTTGCTCTAGAATAGTGCAACTCACTAATAAATATTTCTCTACAATAAATATGGTGCAACTGATCGAGCCTTTAAAAAGTAACATTGGGAGGTTAATATCATCAATTTGAAGGACGTAAATCTGCAAAAAGATTTATAGAAACACTGTTTCCTGACACTCCTATCAATTCCTAAACACTTTTCATCATAACACCAAACAAATTAAATAAAAATATCCATAAATGATGGCGTCTTAACATATGCTTGACAGATTGATAAAGAAGAGGCTAATACTTCCTTGAATTTTAAACTCGCTTAAATCCAGGACTTCATAATTATAAATTTCATCTCAGAACCCATCCTTCCTCTATTTATCAGCTGTATATGTATTTTACCACTGAACTAACTACCCTGCACTTTCAGAACTATTACCTACTGCTTCATAATCAATCGTGAGGTGACTAATATACGCGCAATGACTATACGAAGACCTTTCCAAGTTCTTGCAGCACAAGCCGGAAGTTCATTTAGTATCCTTTTTTTTGCACTGCACCGCATAGACCGTACTAGTTCTCAACTAGTGCCTTCATGCGATCACTTTGCAGTTATATGAGACTTCTATACTGCCGCGCGTTGCACCGACGTTATATGTATCTACTATATATGTATGTACGTGTATCCTAACGTTTGTTTTATGAGTTAAATAAAAAAAATACATTAGAGTCGACGGAAGGGATAGATGAAAGAATTTACGTGGATCGGGATAGATACGCGACAGAAGCCCTTAAGAAAGAAAAAACCGCAAGAAATAAGTAGATGAATTATGTTAAACGCCTGTTTAAATACA
>CAKNWW010209521.1:0-10419 GCA_932074435.1 Andricus kollari
TCGTAAAAAATCGCATTAAAAATAAAAAATTAAATCTTTGGAAAAACCGTACAAAAGACGAAAAAAAAATAATATACAAAAGTTGTTCAACCAAAAATGCTCTACAAATTTTTTATAAACTTTTCTTATAAACATTTTCTTAGAATCAGTTTACGCTAGGATGCGTATTTTTGGTTTGGTTTAATAACAAATTTTTTTTGTATAGGATGAGCACTTTTTTCAGTTATAAAAACAAGACAATGAAAATACGTATGTTTCAATACCAATGCATATTATGAATTGTAATAATATAAATTTATTGAAATGATACATTGTTCAAGGTAGTTGAGAATAAAATTTAATGCAAAATAAGAAAAAAATATTGAAGTAATCATGGTAAATAAAAGTTGTACTTTATATTGCAACATATGAATAAGGAATCCCAGGAATTTGATATCAAAGTGTTGAACATAATGTAGAAAGGTTCGTACTTTGGACTTTAACAAAAGAGAATTCACAATCACTAAATTACAGTTGTCGATGCTGTGACCTTTAATTTGAAAAGGTCTCTGCACAAATGTGTGGAAATACAATGACCGAGCGCGTAGCGCGAGGTAAATACATTATCGAGCGCGAAGCGCGAGAACCAACAGTCGCGCGCCCTGAGCGCGCTCAAACTTGCGAGCGAAGGAGCCGCGCGCGTAGCGCGCGATGAGAATGTGCCCGCCCAGCGGGCACATTTTTTACCTTGTCAAAGTCGAATTGAGACAGTGATCAGAAATGAAATGAAATGAAAGATGTTGACTACAGAGGGAAAACGTTTGATAAAAAAATCATTCAGGCCCGAGAAAATTAAGTTTTAGTTTCGAGGTTAGAATTTCATGGGTTCTGAGAAGCGTTTTAAAATCGTGACAAAAACGATATTTTATATCTCATTGAAAATCAATATTCAATTCAACCAAATTTTGCGCCCACTAGGTGGTTGTTGAAAGACAATTTTCGTGAATTATTCTCCAATGAATTACTTTTGCTGTTTAAGGACAGTCGAATAGGTCTGATTTGATTGAATTTCATTTTAAAGTAATTTAATCAATGTATGTAATAAATAAGTTGAAGAAAACTTGAATATTATTATAGTTAAATATGAAAAATTTTCAAAATTAGGTTGGAACCGACTTCGTCTAAATAAAATGGAATAACTTTATTCAGTTTGTAATAAAATTAATTATACAATGTGTCTGAACATTGTTTGTAAAATTTATTCTATCAATTTCGACCTTGGTATTCACCCCTGAATTTAGTAATAGAATTTTATTTTATTTTGTAAATGCAAACCGATCAAATTAAAATGTAATTAAATTCAATTACATTTTATGTAAAAATGTCGATTAATCGACATGATGAAATGATCAGACCAGACGATAAACAGAATCTGGTGAATAAAGGAACCAGATTCTGGTATTTAGTTTAAAAACTAGTAATTAATGTAGAAATTAATTAATGAAATTGAAAATCTAGAAATCGAAAATCTGAACGATTCACAAGTGTCCCCAAACATGCAATAAGCTTATACGACAAGGGGTTATGTTTGTAATATTTCAGTGTGTCTCGCCTGAAATGTATATTCTTCTAGAAAGGGCTGAAATATAGTGTAAAACTATTACAGAAACCTATTTAGTACCATTTTACGTTATTTTAATTTTTTCTCGTGTATAGCATGACCAGTCTGGGCCAGGATCTGCTATAACAGACTCTGGCGCCAGAACAGCACGCCAAAGCGGAACCAGCCGGGCGCCAGGCTGCAAACAGATTCTTCCTTTTGTGGCGCCCAGCTGGCGCCAGTCTGTAGTTTTCTTGCTACTAGGGTACATTAGACTGTGGTAGTCCTGTGTTTACGCGTAAATATTAATAAATTGTGAAAACCGCCAGTGGCGTAGCTGGGGGGTGAGGCGGCTCAAGTTTCTTTTCTTCATGTTACCTGCGAAAATGAAGGCAGTTGTAGATTTCCACATTTAAAATTAAATAAGTTCAAAGGCCAACGCCATAAAACAAGATTTTAGCACACCAAAGATTCAATTATAAGTAGCTTTGTCCTAATCCAGAACAAGCGTTTTTTTTAAATTATATCTAAAGGATCCGCAAGCCCCATGAAGTTTAACACGTATTTCCCCTTTCCCATTAGAAAAGAAGACGTTGTTGTAAATTTCATTCATAATCGTCAATATTAGGTGTATCGGATTGAAACTCAATAATTCCTTTCACAATTAGAAATAGATTAGGAGTAAAAACTTATTTTTTAAATATCACCCCCATAAGTCTGTTTTATGGAGTCCCAAAAAACCCCCATGAGTAAAAGATTTAAAAAATAAAAATTGTTTCTAATACATAAAATACTACTTTGTAATGATAACTAGAAGTTTACATGAATTTTTAAAACAATTTATTATTGTTTTTAGCAATTTTCTCTTGGAATATATTTAACAAGTCGCGGGTTTTCCGAATGTTTTAACTTATTTTCAACTTTTCAATTAGAGCGAGGCAATAATCAATTAAATTAAACAGCATTTTTTTTGCAATTTATTATTTATAATAATATTCTCTCAGAATAATGCTAGAAAGTTGAAGTTTTTTCTGAAATTTCCCACTTTTTGTCGAATTTTCAATTAAAGTGAAGTAATAATTAATTCAAGTCGAAAAACATAATTGTTTAAACAATTTATTATTATTTTTTATCATGTTCTCTTTAAAAAATGCCAGTATAACTATCTTCTCCTATACTAATGCTACATATTTGCGGTTTTTTCTATAACTAACTATATGTCCTGAAAGCATGCGGAAATGGGTATATTTCATTTTCAAACTTCAAACATGCCCCGGAGACTCGTTTTCCGGCTGCACTCGAGTTGCGATCTATGGTCAGAAAACCCTCCATTTGTAAACCGCGGTCACTTTATGTCGGAGAAGTTGCGTTCTGAGCTCTCTTCCCGCACCCATGCGACGAACTCCCGGGAGTTGAGCTGGGGGGGGGGGGGGGGGATTTTGTCAATAGGTACGAAATGGGCACATACGTATAGAAAATCACGATAATTAGCTCCATTTCCTCCAACAATAACGCGAACAACAAATAGTTTTAAGGCTTACAATCCGAAATTAAATGCTATGTTTAGAAGTGCTAACCCAAAAATTTATAATTTGGTCGAAGCTTTGTTAGAAGTCCTAACGAGTGCCTACATAAAAATGAAAAGCAAGGGAAAAAAAAGAAAAGAAAATATAGAAAAAGAACAATCTGTTATTGATAAAATATTAATGTTAGAAGTAGGTTTCATAACTAGATTAGAGTTTGTTCGTAAAGTTTCGCGCACGTTTTTACCCGTGTAGATTTAGTTTAAATTTGACGACTATTTGTAATATTTGATAGAATTGTAGTTGTATCCCTACTAAAAAAAAAGTCAGGAATCGTCAGAAAAAAAGTCAGGACTTCTGACCATTTCTGACCACTTTTTTTACGTTTCTCGACAGAAATCGTCAGGAAAAGTCAGAATTCATGAGAAATGTTCAGAACTCGTAAGAACTAGGGTCCGAAGGGTAATCCTTTTATTAGGGGTCCAAGAATAGAATGCCATAAAACCTAATCCCTTTTATATTTCCCAGGTTATTTTATATTATTTATTTATATTTATTTATGCATATTCTCTTTTTAATCATATTTAATTATTAATATTTATATATTAAATGAATCCGAAGGGTGAATCTGAAAATTTTGTCAGTTTTGACGTATCTCATTCTCTTTACAAGATACATTATATTTATCCTAATTTTCAATTTTGTAGGAAAATTTTTTGGTATCTGAAATCGTTGAAACCCGTAGATTTTGAATTTCTAACTTTTGAATCTGTATATGCAATATTGAAAAAAAAAATTATTTTCAATTTTTAATCCTTTTGGGTTGGGCTACCTTCGGTCCTAGCCGATGAGCTACCTGATAGGATGTGAATTAGCATATCTTCAGAAATAGTCAGACTCGTCAGGAATGGTCAGGATGTTCAGGAATCGTCAGAACATCTGACCATTTGTGACGATTCCTGACTTTTTTTTTAGTAGGGATAAAATAAATTGAAGTAAATATTGTAAAAGCGTAAGGGAAATATGTTGATAATCTTATTATTTATTTCACTTGAGTTAATATTCATATTATAATAATGTTATAAACAGAAGAGTTATTGTCAATACATATTTCCCAAAAAATTTTGAACACCCTTGTATCAAGTATAAGTAGATACGTAGAAAATGCTGCCAGTCCTAAGCCTGAAAAAAGTGTGAAGATAAATGACGGAGAAAAAAGGGGACGAAGCGAATGAAGGAAGCCTAAAGTGGAGACGGAAAGAAGGCTCGGAGGGGAACGGTCCCTGGCGCTGATCCGAGCCCGCAACTCGAGAAATGCCCCATGTGGATTTTGACCATAGACCACAACTCGTGTGTAGCGCGTTTTTTAACCTAAACGGTTTTTCATGGGCCTAAAATGCCGGGAACTTATCCGGCTTCATTATTCTGTATGTAACTCCATACTAGCCATATTGGCCCTTTTCATTTGGGAGCGTTACTAACTAAAAAGTTAAAGAAAAGCTGAAAAATTCTGAGAAAATAGTTATAAGCCATAATACGTGTTTAAACAATTGTTTGTTAACATGCATTAATTATTATCTCACTAAGTAAAAAGTGGACAAGAAGTTAAAGTTTTAAGAAAAAACCGCAACTATCTAGCGATAATATAGGAGAAGATAGTTATAGACAATAATAATATAATTTAAAAATTATGTTTGTTAAATTTCATTAATTTAAGTGAAAAATGCACAATAAGTGAAAAATTTCAGAAAAAACCCGCAACTATCTAGCATTAATATAGAAGAAGATAGTTATAAACAATAATAATTTGTTCAAACAATTATTTTTCTTGAATCGCATCAATTATTACAACACTGTAAATTAAAAGTAGAGAAAAAGTTTAAAATTTTAGAAAAAACAGTTTTCTAACATTCAAAGAGGATATTATTAAAAAAATAACAAATTGTTTGAACAATTATGTTTATTAACTTTAATATTATGTCAGTTTGTTTTTCAGATACCCATTTTTGCCCTTCATCCCTAAGTTCAGCGGGCGCCCCCCCCCCCCCCCCCCCCAGCGAGAGCCCGCCTGCTGGAAACCGCCAATTCTAAATAAAACAAGAAATTTGTTTTGATTTTAGATTAAAAAGAAATTTAATTTATTTGAGGCTCTATCGATCTTAAGCAACACATTCGTATTATAATACTCGCACTTCGCATTTGATTTTTTATGTGTATTTATGTAATTCTCTAAAAAATTATCGAGGAGTTCCATCTTGGAGGAATGTAACATATCGCGAATCGATAAGGAAGTGATAGAGTTTACCGACATAGTAAGTGTTGAGTATTCTAACATTACGTCATACACGGTCGGTAACGTCGAAATCTATAAGGCTTTTATCACTTGGTGGAATGCAAAGCATTGTTTACTAAATGTTTGACTAAAATTAATCTTTTTAGACGTAAGTGAGTGAAAAATTGTGATATCGCTTGGCTTTTCAGATAGAAAAGCTATTTCTCTAATTATTGTTGGCAATTTGGAAAGTTTGCGATTTGGCGATCCATCAAGAAAAATTATATCGTGCCGTGACTGAAGTTATAACCTTGATTGCTGGTGACTTATAACAAGTCACAAGAGTTTATGATTTGTTGAGTAAGGCATTTTTAATTGAAAATGTCGCGAAATTGCGTTGTGGTTAGGGTGACCATATGCCCAAGTGGAAAAAGGAGGACATAACCTCGCCCCCCCCCCCATCATAATAAGACCTAAATTAAAAAATTGTTTGGATTAGCAATTTTTTAAAATGTCTATTTTCATATTTTCCAGAAAATATGCAAATGTCGCCATCTCTCTCTTTTTTTCAAATAAAGGGGAAAAAATATATAACGGGATCGTAGGGAATATTTGATGAAAAAAAAGGTAAATTTTCTCTTTTGACCAAAAACTAGGACATTTTATGGATTTCCAAAGTTTAAGAGGACAGGAGGACAAGCAAGCGAAAAGACGTCCTCCTAAATGAGGACGTCTGATCACCATAGTTGTGATAGGTTGTAAGAGTCTTTTCGGTAAAGTAGGATTATCCTTTTTTCGATTTCCGGATTTGATTGGAACTAATAAATCGTATGAATTGCAAATCATTGTTAATATAAGAGACGAAGTGCTTGGATAAGATCTTTGAAACGTGATTTCTCTGAAATTGAACTAAAAAATGGATGAATTTGTTCGAAACATTTTATTTAAGGAGAGTTAGAAACTGTATTTTAATAGAACAGGTGAGAACATAGAGATTTTAAGGTATAAAACACATTACCCCATTGAACGTTGTACTCATAAATTGTGAAGTTTCTGTCATTAAGTTTTTATTCTTACAAGTTAGACACTTTATAATAAGTAAAATATTTCAGTATTTAAAGCTTACATTATTTATACGGTTTAACGCACTACCAAAATTCCAAAACTGTCACCACCAAGTACCAACAGTCTCAACAATGCAACCTAACCTCAATCATGGCACATTATGATTTTTCTTGATGGATTGTCAAACCGCACACTTTCCAAATTGCCGAAAATAATTACAGAAATGGCTTTTTTATCTGAAAAGCAAAATTAATTTTAGTCAAACTAATATGTAAACAATGCTTTGCATTCCACCAAGTAATAAAAGCCTAATAGAATTCGACGTTACCGAATGAGTATGACGTAATGCTTGAATACTCAATAGTATGCGGTAAACTTTCTTCGAACTGCCACCAGCAGCGGAGCGCACAGGTAACACCGGAGTGGGGACTTACCTGGCTACTATAGAAGTGAGCTGTTAAATAGCCGCTCCAGACAAGAAAGCTCGTCTTTTTCAGGATGCGTCGGCAGGAGCACTAGCTCGAAGAGAAGAACTGCGGTTCCCTCCACGAATGACCTCATTGAACCTGATAGAATTTGTATGAGGATCTATAAGGTTGAAAGAGATTCAACCTGGCTGCATGTTAGGAAAAAATTTGCCAGAGAGAATATCTGCTGGTTTCTAAGAGGAATTTACATACACTGCAGTCCCGCTTTATCAGCCGTGTCGTGTGTACCCTCAATGGCATCGATGATGAATTGGGACTCTCTAAACCGTAAACAATCAGGGTCGTATGAACCATTCCTGTTGGCGTTTTGTCCCAACAAAATATTTTCTTTGCATTTTTGCCATTTTGGTTTTATAATATCATAATGAACGTGAAAATGTTTGTGTTGGAAAATCAAACTTTATTAAAGTACTGAGTTATGAGTACATATAACAGGGTGGCCATTTTAATCGAAGAAAAAAATTGTTGGTCATTTCCCGGTTTTTTCTCGGTTAGTAAACATTTTTCACGGTCAATTAAATAAAAAAATGTGTACTCTGAAGCTAAAAATTTTTCCATTCGAAGGAATAAAAAATAAACTACAAATTAAAGCACTCAAAGTGGAACTCTTGAATTTTGAACTTTTTAAATTGAAGTTTAAGTTTTTGATATCAAAAATTTTGTGTTCGAATCATCAATAATTTACACGTATAAAATGGAAGGCTTTAAAACTTTTCAATTAAACAATTTTTAATGAAATGCAGATAAACTACGAAATTGAGAATTTCTAATTCTTACAAATTATGGAGTTCAAAGATTCAGATTAAATTTCGAAAATATAAAGCCACTGTATCATTTTCAATTGTCCAAATTGAAGAGTCAATCAATAAACATTAAAATTTTCAAAATTATATTATTTGAAGCAATTTCAAGCTAGAATCATTGAAAATTGAACAAATTTTAAAGGAACACTTAGTAAATTAGAAGTTAAATTATTTTCGTTTTAAATAGTTGAAAAATCCTTGAGAAGCTTCAAATTTGAATTATCCACATAGACCAAATTATCACTTGTTTTTGCAGATTCCTTTGTTATAAATCCACAACTTTCCATCTTATTTTTTAAAAGAAATTCGCCAGCTCTCAGATCCTTGTACGTTCCCTCTGCGATACTATATTTTTGTAAAATAGACTGGTTTGAGGCACCTGTTTTCACTTCGTCTAATAACAGTTTATATTTTTCTTCGAACGATAAACGCTTCCTCTTACTGTCCTTTGACATTTTTGTAATACAGCAACACTGACAGCGAATCAGAAGTGATCTAAACCGAATGTTCTGCGACATTTTTACAACTGACTGAAAATGACTCAAGCAGACGAAGCGATTAACCGCCGCGGGTACTGCCTGCTTCTTTCATGCACCCCTTCGTTGTTGCGGAGTTGCTCCGCCGACCACGCGCGCCTTTCTCTCGCCCCCTTGCACTACCTTGTGTGATATGTCGGGAACGGATAAAGCGAGACTGCGGTGTATCTGTAACCAATCCGGATTTCCCATTGCAAAATAAAGTGGTTTCTGTTGGGGTTTTACATAACTGTGTAACCAATTGTGATTTCCAAACTGAAAAAGTGCTGGTTTCTGTCTGGAATTCCAAAATACATTTTTTTAGATTTCGTCAAGTACCCATACAGGGTGTCCACGCTGGGGCTTACCAAAAATTATGCAACCTGTCTCACACGACAATGCTAACCTTATGGCCGTGTATGGCGGGCTGCATACTTTTTGGTAAGCCCCTGCGTGGACACCCTGTATATGTTGGTTTTTATGAGGTTTTTAGATAAACAGAATCTACTTGGATTTTCAGACTCAAATAAAGCTGGCTTCTATCTGGAATACCAAAATTAATTTTTCAGATTTCAAAGTCTATTGGTTTCTATGAGGTTTCTATGAGGCCTATTAGGAATTCCTTACTGAACCTGCTAAAATTAGACGAATCTAAGAGTTTTACTCTGGAATTTACGTGACAAAGACCGCCCCCATCATCTTCATTCAAACTACTCTTTTTTCACTACAATGATATAGGTCTTTTTAAAAGTAATAATTTGTTTTCTACACTTCTATTTCGCATTTCGCGTCGTTTGTCTGAAAATTTGAATTTTCGATTTGTTAACTTTTTTTCAATGTCGCATAGTCAGGCCGGAAAATGGATTTTTTGAAAAGCGTTGATAACGCTTAATAATAATAATAATAATATATATATACAGAGTGTTTTTTTTAACTTGAGACAACGAAATATCTAAAAATCATACGCATCCTGTAAAAAAAATATCGATGAAGATAACTCTTTAGTTTCGAAGGGGAAAACCGACTTTGAACAAAATTTACCCCACCTTGAATTTGCCTGGGGAGGGGGGGTGCCCCAGGAGACATGGGAGTAGGTTTTTTTTTTGGCGAATCGAAAAAAATTCTTCAAATAAAACTTATGTATTTCATGAAGGAGAATCTGAATCTGCGATAAAAAATTGGGATTCCCATTTGAAATTACAAAGTTGCCCCCTCCCTGCCTCCTGAGGGGGTGGGGCGGGGTAAATTTGTTCAAAGTCGCTTTTCCCCCTCGAAAATAAAAAGTTTTTATTCAGGATATTTTTTCACAGGATGCGTATTTCTTGAGATATTTCGATGTCTCAAGTTAAAAAAAACACCCTGTATAAAAAAATTGTATTACACAAATATATAAAGGTGGTAGTGATTGATGGCCTTTGGTCTTTGTAAAATTCATATATTTAAAAGTACAGTCAATGCATTTCACTGTGGAACCATAGCCTCATCAGGACACAATGTGTATTTTTCCTCCAAAATTAAATATTAAAATGAGTGGTAGTTCTCATATTTTTAAGAAGTCAAAAAAATATATGATTTTCTTAAAGTGTTCATAACCTCACTAAATTTAAAATAGGTATTTGGAGTTATTTTTAACAAAAGAAGACTATTTGATGGTTTTTAGTATTTTCACTATTGTTTTTGATTTTACTATTATAAGTTGGTGTAAAAATTGTGTGACTAAATACACATGTATGTTCATACACTCTGAAGGTTTTGGAGCAGCACAAAAATGTAACATACATATGTATTTAGTTATATGTATGTAACATACATATGTATTTAGTCACACAATTTTTTACACCAACTTATAATAGTAAAATCAAAAACAATAGTGAAAATACTAAAAACCATCAAATACTCTTCTTTTGTTAAAAATAACTCCAAATACCTATTTTACATTTAGTGAGGTTATGAATACTTTAGGAAAATTATATATTTTGTTGACTTCTTAAAAATATGAGAACTAACACTCATTTTAATATTTAACAAAGACCAAAGGCCATCAATCACTACCACCTTTATATATTTATTCTTATAAATTGGTCTAATTCGAAAAACAAATTGTATTACACAAATATGAAAAAAAGTGCACTTAAAATAAAAATTTTCCCCCTTTTCACCCTTAATAATCCATA
>CAKNWW010209547.1:0-21988 GCA_932074435.1 Andricus kollari
TGTATTATTTTCCACTATTATAAAGTTGAACTATCAATATTCTTGCAAAAACTTATGATTTTTTAATTCATCCCACTTTTGATAGAACTAAAAAAAGTCAGGTATTGGTCACAAAAGGTCAGAAGTTCTGACAATATCTGAACATGCTGACCATTGCTGATGAGCCTAACTATTTCTGTAGATATTTTAATCCACTACCTATTAGATAGTTCATCGGCTAGGATCGCAGGTAGGCCAACTGAAAAGGATTAAGAATTAAAAATACATTTTTTCCAATGTTGTATATACAGATTTAAAAGTTATAAATTTAGAATCTATGGATTTCGACGATTTCAGATAGCTCAAAATTTTCCTAGAAGTTTAAAATTAAAATAAATATAATGTATTCCATAAAGAGAAAGAGATATGTCAAAACGAACGCTTGACTGAGCACCGCCTCTCGTTTGGCCCCGTGGCTTCTCTCATCATGCAGGGTTATTTGAAAAAACGCTAGACATAAGAGATTATAAAGAGTCGAAATTAATTTAGAATTCAGAAAAGTAGAAAAAATTGTATGAAAATGGTTAATGTTGTGAATTTCGATTTCCAATCTACATCGTCAACATTTTTTAAGTAGTCTGTGCCGGCATTGGTCAGGCAGGCGGGATAGGGTGAGCAGAGCTAGGTAGAGCAAAAACTTACTTGAGGAGCAGAAGAAGTTAAAACTAACTAGAAACTTGCGAAATTGAGCAATTAAACATTTTTTTATTAAAATTAGATAATTTCAAATCAAAGTGATCGAAATTATAAAATTTTTTATGGAAACGATTGAAATAGAAGAGTTGTAAGAGTCAAGCATTAAAGTTTTTTTTTACTGAAATGTTTTCATAATCAAAGAATTTGCAATTGTATTATTCTGAATTAGAATTCAAAATTGAACTTGAAATGGTGTTTTTTTTAAATTCACAGAAATTTAATTCATTTTCGAATCTTTTTAACGATTATAATACTACAATCGTCATCTGTAATTACAACCATTATTATATTTCTGAGTTTGAATAAGCTTTGAACTATTTATCCACAAAACCAATTTAAAATACGAAAATTTTTGATTCTTTCTAATTAATAGTTTTCTTCCTTGGAAAATTCTAATGTCAATGCACTTGTAATATACGTCTTACAAATATTACGTAGCCCGATTTGGCCCGATTTACAATTCGTTTAAGATTCGATTCCGTATTAAGTTCTTGAGAGTCGTTAAGTAGTTACCAGCAGTCGGTAATGAATTGAATTACTGGCGGTAATGTAGGAATGAAGAAATCGACCTTAAACGATCACCGCAGGGACCGCCTGGGAGCGATTGTTATTCAGAAAAAATACACTCGCTCCTAGCAGAACCGCGGTAAATTACACATGTGGCCATGTCTGACGACCGTGAGACGGGTGTCCACAGCGTACGATGAAATCACAATGACGGATCGGCCAAACAGTCGTGTGTCTTAAGGACACGGAGCGACCCAAGAATGGAAGATCTCTACATCCATCTTGCAATTACCTCAGTATGTATTTAGGACGCGGATATTGCTCTGAGGTTACGAACCAGTGATGGCCTTCCACCTTACACGATCTAGATACTGCTCCTATTTTTCCTTCCCCTTTTTCTATACAAAAAAAATGGGTAAACAACCACCCGCGTTTCCCCCTGGGAGCGACTGCCATACAGGAAAATGAAACTGGCTCCCAGTATAACCACGGTAAATCACACCTATGGACACGCCTCACGACCGTAAGATGAGAGGCTACAGGGTACGATGGAATTACGCTAAGCGCTTTCAAATTTGTTCAAAGTTTTATCACGCTTGCTCAACCGAATTCATAGCAAATATCAAAAGAAGTAATTAAATCAGAATTTTAAACTTTATTTATTTAGATTTGAATTTTTCCCCAACTTGATTCTTCGGAAATGAAACTAATTCGAAATTTTTAATAGACTCTTAAACATTAGAATAATTTTTTATTACATCCTAAAGTTGTAACGAAATACATTAGTGAGTTTCCGAAATTAAATGTGATTAAACAATTTGTGTTTCTTTTAGAAGGTTTTTTTTAATGAAACTCTTTTGAAGATGAGTCTGGCAGCTCCTTAATTTTACCTTCTTCAGGTCTTCTAATTTTGTCCTTTCACAGTCCCTTGAACCACTTACTTCCATTCTGCTTCATCTTGTAACTTGAGATATAACAGAGAGCAGGCAGCAATAATCAATGCACGTGACTTTCGCCGACTATCTCTTGAGTGCTGAACAGAGGGTGCTTTCGCATAATGTCATGTCATTCTATCTGTATTCTACAATTAACTAAAAATAATCAATCATACAAGATTTCAAATGTGAAATTATATTTTATTATTTAACCTTTGAAAATAAATTGAAATACATACTTATTTTCAGCAATATTTCGTCCCGTCAAATTTCGGAAGCCTTAACATATGTAAATTAAACATATTTTTAATAAATTTAGCTTTATTATTCTTCTCTGTAAAATGTGGATAGTGAACTATTAAAATAATCCTGAAATAATGCTAAAAATTCTAATTTTGCGATAGGGGAGAATATTTTCCAATGCATTTTTCCCATTTCTCTTGAATCGCAATAATTGTGTATCTAAATATCTTGCGTTTTGATTTTGGTGAATGAATTCACGTCAGGTGTAATTAAGCTCTCGGCTTGTGGGTTTTTAAAACTAATGGGAAGTGTTTCGTTAAAACAGCAATCGGTATGCAGGACCAGTGTAAGGCATTCCGAGCACGTAGGCGAAATATGTGGCTTCCACTGGGAAATGGAATCAATCAAATTCGAGTTGTGCGCATCGCACGTCTGTCGCGTATACTCTTTCCCGTATCGTTCTCGTCGGTAATACAATTTAGATGAGACACATTAGACTCGTACGACATGGAAGAGAAACACTGCAAACGAAATGTCACCAAACTTATTTCAAAACTGAATTTGATATTCAAAATTTCGAGCTATTCAGTTTCGATTTTCAGATATTTACTCATGAAAATCGACGTGTCCAGATGACAAAATGCTACCTCGGTGCTTGCATATTGAAAGGTTCTATGTCGGAAGTATGAATTATAAGGTTCTATTTCGGCACCTAAATATGGAAGCTTGCAAATTGCCACACAGAAAAAAGCTGATCTCATTTTGTCTCGGATATTGACCCAAAATTGAGACGCAGCATTTTTCAGTCAAAAAGGGCTTTTATTGAGTTCAGAAGACGTAGCAAAAGTAAGCCTAGCTTTTTTCTGTGCATGTAAATTGTTTGGATATGGGGCATCAGCACCTTCTCCGAGGTAGAACCTTTCATCGTTTAATTTGCACGATCCAAGATGCCTTATCGTTTGATTACAAGTACGGCTTGGTCTGGTGGGATTTCGGGGAAAATCCCGGTGGGCCGGTTTTATTTTAAGCACTTTAGGCTGTTTGACTTGCTGAATTGGGCCTAGTGATGGGCACTGCTCGACCTGACTGTGGTAATACCTTACCTGACCGGTAATGTCCTGTCATGACGGTAAAAGTTGGTAAAACGCGGCCAGACTCAAATATCTCCATGAGGAAAGTTATTTTTATGTAGAAAAGTGATTTAGTTGTTAGGACATAGCCTATGCTAAACTTGTAAAAAAAGTTTTTCGGTTCTAAATGTTCCAGTCATTCTCAAAATAATGAAAATGCCAAAAAGCTGAGCACAGCAGATGACACTTTTGACAGTTTCGCGCGAGTATCGAGGCGAATTTGAAAATTACACTTTACAAATTGAAAAATTACATTGAAATTCTGTTGCATTTATTAAGTAATATTTTTAAAATAATAGTAGTGTGCTAAGTTATTTTGAATAACGTTTCAATGAATATGACATTTAAACATGTTAAGTACTGTGTATCGTATAGGTTATATTCCCCACTGAAAATACTGTTTTTTTCTTTAAATAAACTAAAATTCATATCTAATTATTATTATATATTATATAATTATATTATCAAACTATTATTAGATAACTTGTGTAAATAATTTATTATTTGTTATTATTTATATGTGAAGAAATTCAATAAGGCAATTATTATAATTAAAAATGGGAACAATGAAAGTGAAATAAAATTGAATTCTTTGAATGGGTTTTCAAAAAAAAAACGAATTGTTTAAAATATTTTTTAATATTATTTTACTTTGGAATTACCAAAATTTGTGTAACAACTGTCACATTTACCCGAATTTTTCTATAATTATTTTTTCTCCTACATATAAAGAGAAATAAAGAAAGCTTGAATGTTACCAGGAAATTTTATTTCCCACGAACAGTTTTAAAAGAATATTATAATAATTAATAGAAAAAGGAACCCTTGCATAAGCAAAAATCCAATGAATTTTTTATTGTTTGAAGTCTGTAAAATACGACGGTGACACAACATTCACTATCAAATTAACACTGAATTATCATTAAACTTTAAATCATTTAAAATAACAAAATACCTTTTCAAATTTTATAGAAAAATCAAGACATAATTTAAATTTATTTTTCATTTACTTGACATTGAAATATAAAATATTTTGTTTTAATTATTTATTTTAAATTATTCAGGAAACTTTTTTAAATACATTTATACATATAAGTATGTACGTATATGTAAATTATGTGTATGTATAATTTAATTACGCAAATTGTTACTAAATGTAAATTAATAATTAAATTTGTATATAAATTATACTACAAGTTGAAGAAAAAAAAATAGTGTTTTTATTTGCGATCATAACCTGCAAGATACGAAGTACTCGCCTAAGTGTTTAGGAATAAAATTAATGAAAGTTTTATTAAAAATAACTGAACATACTATTATTATTTTTAAATTATTGCGTAATAAATGTGACACATTTTCAATGTAATTTGTAAATTTATGAAGTGTCAGTTTTAAATTCCCCTTGAAACTCGCGCGAAACTGTCAAAAGTGTCGTCTGTTATGCTCAGCTTTTTGGCATTTTTATTATTTAGAGAATAACTAAAACATTTAGAACAGCATAGGGTATGTCCTAACAACTAAACCACTTTTCTCTATAAAAAAACCTTTCCTGGTGGAGATATTTGGGTCTGACCGCGTTTTACCAACATTTACCGTCATGACCGGTCAGGATTTGGTCATGACTGTGAAATACCGAGCAGCGCCCATCACTAATTGGGCCGCTTCCTGATTCTCAATCATTTGTTTTAAGCATTTTTCCCAGGCCGATTTTCAGAGCCGGCGGAACGTAGGTTATCTATCTCTCTCGCTCGTTAAGGAGCGTGAATGTAAAAGAATTTCCATATGCTTGTGTCTCGCTTACTCCAATTCATTTACATTCACACTTCTTAAGGAGCGAGAAAGACAGATAACCTGCGTTCCGCCGACGCTGCCCATTATCCATCCCAAACCAGTCCTGAACATGTCAAAATACAAAGATAAAAAATAAGTTGCAATTTGGAATTAAAAATTAAGCCAGCGTTTCGTTAAACTGTTAAATTTGTTATTTTTATATTTGTTTTAGGTAGTGCTCAATGAGCATGAAAGTGGAAAGTGGTGTGGCAACGAGCACCGCCCTCCAGAAGATCAAGGTGAAGGAAGAAAAGGAAGAATGCTGCAGCATCCAACAGAAAACAGAGACATCTTCTACATCAACGTCAACAGCAACCACAGCCATCACCACTCTGACAATCGCCACAGACACAAATACAACCCTGTCAACCAACAACACCGCAACTGTGACCACTTTAGGCAGTCCTTCAACCCTTGCGATCGTAACTCCCTCCACAACTAGCGTCGTACAACCCACCCCCTTAATTTGTCAACCACCCGTCCTTAAATCGAGTCTCAGCATTAAAAACAACACAGAAACACACCCCATCGATCTTGATCTCAAGACGAAATCGAAGGGTGAGTTTAGTTTTTGGAACTATTTTTAAAAAAGCTATGAGTCATGACTAAAGGAATTAAATATTTTTTATTAGATTTCACGGATTAATATATTAATATTTTACCATGAAGGAATTATGAAGTTATTTCGAGTAGAAAATTCTACAACATTCTAGCAAGGATACTACAAAATATTATAGAATATTGTAGAAAATTTTGAAAAATTCTAGAAATATCCAGTAGTTTAAGCTGAGGAAGAACAATTTATAAATTGGCATACGAAAAAAGTCACATTTTTTTTTAATCGTTCAATATATTAAGATAAATGTCTCATTGTCAGTAATCTTGACGATTTCACTGATGAAACTTGGTTATAATTTAAAAATATTGTTTGAAAATATGTTAAAAGTAATAATAATGATAAACTCCATTTATGTTTAGCATGTTATAGTATTAAATGAAATTTCAATTAATGCGATTCAGATAAAATCAAGAAAATTGGCTTCGCGATTCCTGGGATGTTTATCTCATGTTTTTTTTATTTGAACATTCAAATTATTGAAAATTAAAAAAAACTCCTATTGGTCTAAAAATTGTGGCAAATTCCGTAAATCTATATTTTTTACCAGTGAACAATAATAAATAATTTGTCAAGGATCGATATAAGAACGACTTCGGACATGGCTTGCAATGGCCTTGATCCTGAATCGGAAGAATCCAAACGTAAACAGGCACTCCCTGAGAGTGCGGCCCTCAAGCTGTTTGTCACGTTGTAGGAATATCGTAAACCGGGGGTTCTTATATCGGGAGTTGAGTGTACCTAATTATAAATAACCAGGAAACTTGTTCGAAAAGTTGTTCGTTAATTGTTTGAACATTATTTTTAAACAAATATAGTATTTATGAAAAAATATTCTGTAAACTACTTTTCAGAACTTTTAAACCAAGACAAAACTTTTATGTTCCCACTTTTTTGTATAATTAATCATTTTCTATTCACACCTTTACAATGTAAATTTACTTATTTCGAGGTAGATATATCAGCCCCTATTAGATCGAAAAAATTCGAAAAAAAAAATGGAAATGGCTTTTCAAGGCACGCACCACACAGAAAAAAGACATTTTCCAATCAAACCAAAACTTTTGTTTATACTTTCGATGTAAATACTTTTGTTGTTTATACTTTTGAATAAACAATAGTTTTCGTTCGATTGGAAAATTTATTTTTCCTGGGTGGAGTACGTGTCTTGTAAAGCAATTTGCATTTTTTCGAAATTTTTCGGTCAATTTTTGTGAAAATTAAGTGTTTTATAATACTATAACTTAAAAACGTTTAGGATTAAAAAATAAGTGTAAACAGAAAAAAGTCTTGTTTAAAAAATTAACGACAAACTGTTCAACAAATTATCCTGAGTTTTTATATTTAGGGGGCTTTTCTCCGCATTTGAAGCCAAATTTACCCTCTAGAGTCTAGACCACTCACATCTCAGTGCATACAAATTTTATATGGAAAGTCAAGTATGTTAGAATACTTCCAAAATTTTGACAGTTTTTGTGTAGCTCTTACAGTTTTCAAGATCTTTGAAAATTTGGTAAATTTCAATTCTTCAAAATTTTGAAATTTTAATACTTTAATACTTAGGTACTTTGACTTTAGCACTTTTGACTGAAAATTTGAATTCAGCGACATGAAATTCCTCGTTACTCAGCATCTTCTTAAGAAAGTCCGAGTATTGTACATTTTTCGAATTTTTGGTCAGCCATTTTCAATTTAACACTTTTGACTGCAAATTCTAATTCAGCAATCCAAGAATCTCACTTAGTCAGCATCTTCTCAGGAAAGTCCGAATATGTTAAATTTTTTTAACTTGGGGTCCTACATTTTGGGTCAGCTATTTTGAATTTGGCAATTTTGACTTTAAATTTTTATTCAGCGACTTCAAAAACCTCCTTAGTGACCGTCTTCTCAAGCAAGTCGGAGTATTGTACATTCTTTGAATTTCGAATCCGCTATTTTGGGGCAGCCATTTTGTATTTAGCAACTTTGACTTTAAATTCTGATTTAGCGATCGAGAAAATCTCCTTAGTCAGCATCTTGTTAAAAAGTGCAAATATTGTACATTTTTTAATTTTAGGTCCACCATTTTGCGTCAGTGATTTTGAAATTAATAGTTTGGACTTCAAATTCGGTTTCAACGCCAAAACACCCCTAAGTACAGTTTTTTGACTAAAACTTGTACTGAACAAGCGTAGAACGACGGAAAAGTGTTGTCAAACTTTAAACGCCTTTTTCTCGAAAACTTGATTTAGGCACTACACTTCTTTCTTCGGAGCCAGTCACAGATAGAGAATTTTAAATCAAATTCGAAATCATTCTAAAAAACCCCGGAATATTCCAGAGTATTTCAAAACATGCTAATTTTTTTTTTAATATGATTGTAGAATATGTTACGCCAGACCATTATAAAACATTCCAGATTATTCTAAAAAGACAAGAACATTCCAGAATTGACAGAGAATTTTAGAAATAGAAGAATATTAAAAAACAGAACACTGTAGAATCATCTAGATCATTCAAAAAAATTCCATAAAGCTCCACAATTTTCAAAGAATTTTATATTTTTCTTAAATCAGTCAATATGAATGAATAATGACTACAAAATGGTACATTTGTTTAAAGACCTGCTTTTAAAAATGAAGGAAAAATGCTACAATTCTCTGTTCCCTGGAGGACATTCCTCGTATATTATAGTTTGCAGAATTATATGGTGGTACCCGTATAGCTGGTGAACGGGTGTGCTCTGCTAAAATCGTACATTTAGTCCCGAATCGGTTATCTGGACGAGGAGAACCCGCAGCTACTTTGGTTCAAACAAAACCCCTCACGTTCGGACTCGTTGGCCCAGTCTTGCTCCCTTTTTTCACACTTCCGGAGGGACACTTCCCGCGTTTCTTTCTCTCCCGCATCCACATATGTAGCATCCATTTAAATTCTAGATGTTCCAGGAAAACTTAGGTCTAATTTAATTTAAAGTATTTCTATAATTTCATAAACACTTTTATTTTTCCCATTTCCAAGTTATCTATTAAGAACGTAAACATTTTAAACAGCAATGGGGGTAAAATTGGAAACTGTGTGGTTTTCGGATGTCCTAAAAGGACATCCGAAACTAGTTTTAACTCTTAGCAACAGGATATTGCGGAATATCCTGTTGCTATGAGAGTTTAAATTCAAACCCTTGCCAAATTTAAAAGCTTTAAAATTTGAACACAAATATAGTCTGAGTACTCTTCATTTTATAACTTTAAATTGGATTACCTAGTCTCAAAATCGAAGTCTTTAACTTTTGTCCCGTATCCTCTGTTTGGGAAGCTGCACCTGTATGGTTGTGGATAAGGATAATCATGTGATTTTGCATTGGCTCTGAAGTGGTTTCTTTGTGTGTGTGTGTGTGTGTGTGTATGTTCGGCGGGAATTGCAATCGTAGGACGTAGGGGGTGGCGAGAAAATCTCTTGCAAGCCGGGAGGCAGTCAGTAGATGAGTAGAGTAGAGCCGAGAGCCGACTGGTTGCTGGTTAGGTGAGTTCGTGTGTTGCCTGACTGCCTGGTCCAGATGCGATAAGGCACGTCCAACACTTCCAGCGGGATTCTGTTCCCGGCTGATATCATATCTGAAATTCTCGAGCCGGCGGCGCAGCGCGGTCTAGGTATTTCGCGATAGTCTGGGAGTTGCGACATGCTTAGGACGAAAATCGTTCCCACGTTATCCGCCCTCCGCAGGACCAAGAAAACCACCGCGGCTTCCCGTAACCGTAGAAAATCCGTTACCCAAGGCAACAATCATCCTTTGAAAGAGTAGTCAACTTGCTCATTCAAATTTTCCAAGGATTGAGACCGTTACCTTATAAATTCGGTTTAATCTTTATTCTTACAAGTTAATTTACAAATCATTTCCAGAGTTTCCCGATTTCTCGATTCTATGACCATCCTGTGGATAAAATCAGGTAAGGAGGGAGTGGATATGAATCAGTTCGTTGTCCGATAGCCAGGCGTTGAGAGAAAAGGGATCGAGAGAGAGGAAAAGAGATATATAGATTATAGAGGGATGGTGGGTGGAGAGGGCTGGACCGGATAGGGATTGCGATCAAAGCCATCTGTTGCATTGTCCCGGCAATTAGGAGGCGACAGCTGAATTCCACCGTACTTACTTCCTTGCAGTAGTTCTCAAATCGATGGACCAAGTGTGTCTCATAGATCCTCGATTTCCAACATTGTTGCCGCCGGGAAAGATTGGATCTGATGGTGGAGAACGAGTAAATGTGATGGTAAGGGATAAACCAACTAAACTCGTAAAATATCACGTGCTCATGACTAAATGCAACTATACGAGCCATTATCAAGAGCTGAGCACCGCTTTAGGCAGTAACAGCTGGTCGAAGGGAAAGCGACATCAGCAGCAGTAGCAAGTGGTACCATTACCGTGTCACCTCGCTGAATACCTTTAAAATTTGTAGCTGAGATTGGAAAGAAGGGGATGATCTCATTTTTTAAATCAATGCTTTTTTGAGTACTTGGTTGGAAATTTGAGGACAAAACATCAATATTTAATCGAAATATTACAATAGTTTACATATTGAACAATATTAAAGGGTACCCGCAGCCAATGGGTACCAGGATGGATCAAAACTTGTTTCGTAAGAGGAAAAGATTAGAGAACAATACCAGAATAAAAATAATTATTCAATGTTGAATGTACTGCTGCTTCTGAATTTGAATATTATATTATTATTAAGTGTTGAATTTCCAGATAGAAGGGTAGAAAGCTCTGATGTCATAGCCCAAAAGCCTTTCAGGTAGTTTAGTTTGGTGGAGTTCAGGTACAGGTAATTACCCACTGGCGAATAGCGTCAGGTGGTAGTGGCAGCACCCTTCTCTAGCACTTGTTGGATACCTATAGCTTCACTTATGCTGATGCTTACAGGTGAAGTTCAAAACTCGCCGATAATCTATTTTCAATTTAGCAGGAGTTCTCGAAAAACTAATCTCATTTAAATAACAAACTTTAACTTAACTATTACAGAGATTTTTCATAAAATGTAATATATTCGAAATTGAAACAATATCGTAACAATTATATTATTTCCAATGTAATGCATTTGTGCTTCACATGTAATAAAAAAGTTGTTCTCTTGATTAATGATCTTCTAGGCCGTTGGATTATTTTAGTGCACATAAAAAAGTCTTCTTTTCTCACAAAATCTTGTTATTATCTTTTTCATTAAAAAACATGTTTTATGAAATTGAATACAATGATTGGCTGATGAAACTAAAAGGGGTGAAAATTTCTGATTGGAGAATGTGAGAAACGTCGTAGACCGAACCTGAAGGTCTGTTAGAGCGTCGGTTCTTGCAATACTCGGTTATCGGCAGTTCCGTTTCATCGTTTCGTTTGTTTCCCTACGCACCAGACCAGAGGCATTTCGCGAGATAACATAGAGTAGAATGGGAGCAAGACAAGGTAGATGACACGACCCGTAATTGCATGTTATCCGCTGCATACCGTGCGAGGACAGGCTTTTGTATGTACTCTCTCTCCCACATACATAGATATCTAAGCCTCATATCAGGCATCGTCCTTGGCTCTCGACGTGAATGAATTAATTCATGTAAATTTTAGTTTAATAAATAGAACTGATCTGAAAGACAGAATATATTAAAAATAAGACGATATATTTTTGTAAAGATTTCGTAATAAACTCTAAAAACACTAATTTAGTTGATACATCTATTTTTAGAACACGTCATAAATCACTTTTCTACAAGCTTTGTGCAGTGAGAAAGTCCTCTAAGTTTAAGTAATTAAATAATTCCGAAGGAACCAGGATTGAAAGTTGAA
This sequence comes from Andricus kollari, assembly GCA_932074435.1. Lineage (NCBI taxonomy): Eukaryota > Metazoa > Arthropoda > Insecta > Hymenoptera > Cynipidae > Andricus > Andricus kollari. The sequence goes on from CAKNWW010209547.1 coordinate 11,815, forward strand.
AATATGTAGTTTATCCTGAGAGATTGATGCCTTTCTCTACCAAAACATTTCTATTTATCCCTCTCTTAAGGCAGCGTACAATGGAAAGTGGAAACGTATTTTTTGGCAACAGAAACTTCTCTGGTATTTTTATTTCTCAGCTTGTACGAAAAGACTTTGGACTAAATGCAGATTTTCTTTATTAATGTTCTTACCAGAAGCTTCAAGTGTGGCTACCTCTTTAGTCAACGAACATGCGATTGATCTAATTGGGATTGTAGGTTTTCTTCTATGTTTTGTATCCTCCATCTCCCGCGGTCGTAGTTTCCAGAATTTAAATCATAGCTATTGAATTCTGTTACTATTTTCATTAGTTTATCTATATTACACTTTAAAGGCGTTATTATCTGTAGCAGATTTACCATGCCTGTACTATTTCTGATATTATCAATGGCTAAATGAAGAGGAACGCCATTTTCTATATTGACACGGACAATTGATCTACTTTTTAGAAGCATCTCAGCAATAAGGAAATTATCTTTAAAAACTGCTTGTTGCAGAGGTGTAAAAATCAGCCCTGAACATCTGCAAATTTTCATTTTGAACAGCAGCAAGTATAGCTGAATCATGATTTGCCTCTACGTTGACATAAGCTTTAACTTCCAAAAGACGCCTCACAATTATTTCGTGTTTCTTTTTTGACCGCAAGACCCAAAGTGGATGAATTGTCTTCAGATTTGACATTCACATATTGTTTTTAGTCTTGCATCAATATTAACTCCGGAGTTTAAAAGTATTTGAGCTATTACTACATGTCCGCACTGTTAAAAATGTTTGGAATTCTACAACATTTCTACAATACAAGGGTAGGGTAAAATTCCAAACAAGATATTGAAATGGCGAAACTGCAATACATGTATTGTAAGTGTTGTAATTGGTGGAGTCACCGTGGCGCGAACTCTACGAAATATGGTAAAATTCCAATACATCATGTATTGTAGCGTTACCCTACGTTTCGGAAATAAGCTTCCAGTACATTTATTGGAAGTTTCCTACAGACATTTTTTACAGTGCAGCCTTCGCAACTGCGATTGTGGGATCGAGAGATAATCTTCATTATATTTCGAATTTATTTTTGATTCATGCTTTAGAAGTAGCTTTATAACTTTATAGCATCTTTGTTGCGCATTGGCCCATTTAAATCCATGTGGGTAGATATAACAATTACGATACGATACAATTACGATATAACAATATCGATAAATATTTACTCATCGCTATAGCCGAAATTGTGCAAAATCTTTTAATCTAGACAACTTTTCCAGATTTAATTCAAATCTATCGCCCATATATGACGAAAATCTGTATGTGATGCCCAAAATATGTAAATTTTAAAAAGGGTGACGGATAACTCTGCACGGGCCAACTGTGCACGTTTACATTCATGCACAGATGGTACTCTCCCAACTGTTCACGTTTCAATTAATTAAGTTGGAAATCTGATCGTGATAATTGAGACGTGTGCAGTTAGGAGACTTCAAACTGTGGATGTCGAAATTTAGATGTGCACATATGGGCCGGTGCACATTTGTGCTTGTGGCCAAAAGCATGCACAGTTGTACCCAACCCTTTAAGAAACTTTAAACATCCGTAATTTCAAAAAATGAATACCCAACAATAATTGAAGGCCCAGATCGAATAACCGAGCGAGCGCGCGAAACGCGCATAACTATTGTTCAAACAGTCGAAGGCCTTAATTCGACTGTTTGGACAATACTTATACATATATATACATATACATAATTTACAGAAAATTGTCGGCAATTCTTGAATACTATAAATTACAAGAAATTTTGGAAATTTGTGGTAAATCCACAGTTGCAAAAATAATGGTTTTGCAATACCCACCTGAATGGTGAGGACGTCCAAGCCTCTAAATGATATGCACAGTGACTGAATCCGAATAAAAAGGTTTTCATACAAAAGAATTAATCTTTTCCTAAATTCCGGAAAACCCTTATAGAAGTGGCGTTTTGTAGAAAATGGGGACTTGAAATTTTAGGTTGGAATTTGTTTGGTACTTTAGTGCTGAAGAAAAAGGCAAATAGTTTTATTTAAGAGCTTTTTCTTTGAAAAAAGAAGTGTTTTATTATTTTACTGTATTTAGAAACTTTTAGGATGAGAAATATTGCCAGAAAAATGTTTTTAAAAAAGTTAGGAGGTTATGCAATTAAAAAAAAAAAAAAGAAGATGAGAGACAAGTACGGAGAGTCAGTTATCTGGTTTGAAATTACCAATATTTTTATTACTATATTAAAAATGAGATTTCGAACAAATCCTTTTAACGCAGAATATATTTGATTTTTTAAGAATTTTTCATGCAAAAGGTCCATTTTTGGCAAAAATGATGGTTATTTAGTTCTGTACTACCACCCTTAATTTATTCTTTGAATTTCAACAATATAAAATTAGAAGTGCTTCAAACACTGTAAAAATAAATGATTATTTCAGGGCTAGTTTCAGGTATTACAATAAGACTCAGAAAAAACAGTCTCGAGTGGTACTAAAATGAGACCACTGATGGGATCCCTGAATCGTTTGTTTTGCATTGAAAATAACAGCATGAAGTTATCCTATTCAAAAACAGGACACGAAAAAAATGATACCGTAAAAAAAGAGATCTCTAGTTTTTACAGTGAACTGTAGGCTTTCCCATTGGGATCGTAGCAATCTTACATTATTTCATATTGATATCAAGTGAAATTCCCAGTGATTGGTAAAGTTTGTCTATTAAAACTAGGAATTACAGAAATTTTCACTTGGAACATAAATTCTCTATTATTTCTGGGTATTTCTCGTCTCGAATAATTCCCAGTCATGTGTCCACTCTGTTATAGAAAGTCCAACATTTATGAAATTTCCACATTTCATAGCTGATAAATCTAGAATACGTATTTGAATAAAAAATTGGTTTTAAAGTAAAAATGAATTAAAATTAAAAAAAAATTAAATGTATTTATAACAAAACTAAATTTGTTCACTTAGTCTCTCACAAAAAATAACTACATATCAGGAGAAACAATAATATCCTCAGAAAATAAGTTATTCAGAGAGTTACAATACTTTCATCTTTATGTTCTTTCACCAACGGCTATACATAAATGTTTCAAGTCAATCAACCTCAAATAATTAAAGACTTCATATATAATGACCATGGATGCCTCAAAATCTACAGCTTTCTTAAAAGAAACCACATTCTTTATCAGAAGAATCTGCCTCTTTGACTCACGCCCAATTTTACTCTGAATGAATCCCGCATTTCCCGAAAAAAATTTAACAATAATTTTGATACTTTGCAACTTCCATTATCTTTTCATTTCTAGCGAATCCAATTAGCTTCTTTTCATTGGCTGACAAAATATCAAGATACATAATTCAATTGTACACTTTAATCTCTTTCACCGTTTCAATTTCTTTAAGATAAATTTCATAGTATGATCTCACAAACGGATTCTCGATTACACTTTGATTTTGTGGTTGCAAAGATTTCCTGGCAGTTAGAAGTCTCGCTATTACTTGCGTAAATGAACTAGCAATTGATCTGTAAGGTACAGGATTCAAAGGGTTGTCTTTGGAAGCACTGTCGTCATAGACTGAGTCGCTTAAATTAAACACTGCAGGTTCAACCTCATCGAATTCAAGAGTAACTTCATATTCATACATACGAAACATTTCTAAAATACACACCAACTTCTCAACAACGTACATAAATGGCGTACTTTCTTCTTTATCTGCAACATTAACATCAGCTCCATGGTCCAACAGAAGTTCAACTTGACGAAAGAGCTTTTTTCCCCTTTTAACTAGGAAGTGAGGGATAGTTTCGCCTGTTACTTTTGATCGGCAATTAACATCAACACCACAATCCAGAAAGATTTCAAATAATTTCTCACTAATGCCCAATTCTGTGAGCACCACATGATAAAGAGGCAACAAGCCGTTCCAGTTTTCTTCGCTTACATTCGCGTTATAGTGTAAAAGAAATTCAATCATTTCTTCTCCATTTCCAGACCGAATCGCAGTGTTACATAAAGATTCACCCTTAAGGGTTCTAAGTTTGAATAAGGCGCCTTTCTTTAACAATAATTTGACGATGTCCATTTCTATGCATTCTGCTGCACTAAAAATGGCATTAAATTCGCAGGCACAAGAAGAATTGATTCGTGTGCCATATATAATAAGTCTGCAGGCAATACTCGCATGACAATACTGCGCTCTTCAACAGCATTTAAACTATTTTTGTACTCCTTGATTCAATTGCTACGTGCAAGGGAGTGAACTCCCTTTTTCGAAATAATAAAAGCATCATGAAATAAATCCTTGGAATTATTATTGCTTGAGAAATTTACGGGAGTTCCGTGGTCTAGAAGTAAATCAACAATCCGAGAATGTTCGTTTGCGACTGCAACAAAAAGAGCTGGCTCACCGGATATTGGAATTACATGAGCTCCTCCTGTCAAGAGACTTGCAAGAACCGCCTCGTCGTTTGTTTTGACAGCAATATAAAGAGGTCTTATTTCTTCTGCAGTCTGAGCGTTTAAATTTGATCCAGAATCTAGAAGATGTTTGACAATTAATATTAATTAATTAACAATGCTCGGGTTTCTTTTTTCGATGGCAAAATACAAGGGCGATCTTCACTGATAGAAATGAATAAGTGGTACAACAATATTTATGATTAAATTAACTCTATTTTATTGCTGGTATAGATACAGCCATACAGTATGTCTGTTTTGGCCATCCGATTCTTGGTGCTTACGAAAGTAGACGCGCAGGTGCGATCAAGATGCGCCTGTTGTAAACTAAACAAAACGAGTCGGGTAAATCAGTCATACAAAGGGTATTGCTAAACGACAACATTTCAGAGATAGTTCCCTCAAGCAAATCTTTAATAGAATTACACATTTCATACAATAGCAACACAAATATTACATTTTTGTACCACAAATATAAGTAACTTGTATTTACCATATTTCAGTAAGTGCATTTCCTACTCTTTATCATTGAAGTACACGTATTATATTATAAATATATTCGTAATTTTTCAACCAACGATCATATGGTTAAATCAACATTATTATTTCTATCAGTGTTCTTCGTGTTTTAGATGTTGCTTTCAAATCCGGTTTTTTCGCTAGAATTAACGGCATTATATTCATATTCTCACAATGCACCACTAGATGAAGTAAAGTGATACTCATTACTGGATTTTTATCGTTGATATCTGATCCCGAGGTGAGAAAATGGTCCAATATTTGGGAAGATTCTTCGTCTGCGGGAATCCGTTGCGTTAGTCAATCAAGGAGAAAGGAAGAGTTTCGGCCAAATGAGGAATGGGCTTTACATTACTTTCTCTTTATAAGTTCTTTAACTATTTTAAAATCTCTGTGGGCGGTTGCGAGATTTAGAGCTGTGTTTAGGGTGTCTTTGTATATGTTGGAAGACCCTGATTTATCAAGAATGCTGCCATAACTAAATTCTGGTTGATTAAGGCGTTACAAATTCAATCAAAGCCTAAACATAAGGATTTTGAGTGATTGCTGGTTTTCTTGGTTAATTAACTCCATTTTGGCGTCTGGTGTGATACTTTCTCTGAAATAATTCGTAGTTCGATTTGGTTATGTAAGTTAAAATACCTCAATTTTTTTCGTGTGAAAAATATATTTAAAGTTTTTTAATTTACTCACTTGTCCGTTCCATAAATAATTCTTAGGATGAAGTTATTTTGGTTTGGATTGCGATAAATTAATTTAAAGAAGTCGTCTTGCAATGCTCTATGAAAAACTATTACATTTTTAAAACTCAAAAATAGGAGGAATTTAGGAAATACAATTAATTAATTCAATTCAGTAAACTCTCATAGAATATTAAACTGTTAAAAAAAATGTAGTGATACCACCTTACAGTAGATAGGAATCAATTTCATAGTGTTTAACTGCATCAGTTTGTAAAAATGAAGAAAGTTTTTCGTGTTTAATTAAGAAAGCCTGCATATTCAATCAATCATTTCTATAGAAAAAAGTGTTACGAAATTAGTAATATAACTGTATTAAACATTTTTATTAGACGCTGCAAAGAGTAGGATTTTGACTGATATTTATCAAACTTTTTCAGAAGTTTCAAGTTATAGCGTTATAAACAATTAAATTTCCACTAAAATTAACATATTTTCAGGTAAATATCTCAGCAATTATTGTACTGGAAAATTGATAAAAAAGCAAATAGCTCTTCAAGATACGTACCCCACAATATAAAGAAATTTTTCAATCGAACTAAATATTTTATTTATAAAAAAGTATAAACGAACAATAATGAGATATTCACCTGAAAATATTTAAACTTTAGTACAAATTTAATTTTTTATGACGCTACAACTTGAAAACGGTTAACTGTACAAAAAGAGTCTAAACGGAAAAACGTGTCGCCTTGGTTCAAACCTTCTAAAAAATATTTCACAGCAAATTTTTGTTCATAACCAATGTATTTGTTTTAAAAAACTGGTTTCAAACAAATAACGATTAACTTTTTAGAAAGTACCCTAGATATTCATAGCTAGGGGGCATTTATTGACATTTTAAGCTAAAGTTACCCTCTAGACCTTTCAGTACATACAGATGTATTAGTGGCGACTCGATTATAATTCGTACCTATGAAATATTGCTTTGTTTTCTATATTACAATACTGTTCTGTATTTTTTACATAACAGTTCTAAAACTTATATAGAATTATTACAGAATTATTACCGAACATACGCAATAAAGTTCTAGATTTGTTCCACAATTGTCACAGAACGTGCGTAACAAAGCTCTAGAATTGTTGTAGAGTTGTTACAGAACGTGTGAAACGACGAGTTCTAGAATTGTTCCAGAATTTTTACAGAACGTGTGTCTCAGCGTTCTAGATCTGTTATAGAATTATTACAGAGTTTGGGGGTGACATAGTTACAATCAACTTTTACTTACTCCAAGGCTCACTTATTCCAAGTCTCTCACACTTGACTATTATAAGTGGCGAAGCCCCTTCACCTCCTACCACTGTCCCTGTACGATCACGCCCGCGTCAGTGGCTGACCAATTAAAAAGATGCCCGAAGAGCGCAGATGCAAGCAAACTGCAAGAACGCACACATGCTTTAGCGCGCATATCGATACAATGCAGGGGGAGCCAAAGACCGTCGCTTGACAAAATCACTCCACGACTCGCGGTAGAGGTGGGGGCCTCTGCAGACTTAGAATATGGAAATGTTTACGTTTCCTGGCCCTTGGAATAAATGAAAGTTCACTCTACTCGCTGATTCCTAGCCTGTTCTAGAACATGTTCTTTTGTGTTCTATAGCAGTTGCAAATCTGTTCTGTAACCGTATTTGGTGGGCGCTTAGTTTGAATTAAAACTCCTTAAATTCAGATTTATGATCTAGTTTACTTACTTCTTTATGATATTTTTGTCTTGTAATGTTGTAGGTTAATCTAACCCAAAAACTTTGCAACCACATACTTTTTATTGTCTTTTTCACTTTCTTATTGAGTCCCCTCGAGCGTTATTCTAATGTTAAAGTTACATACTCTTACTATTGAAAAAATTTTATAATGGGGAGAGTCAAAATTGTCAGAAAAAAAGTTTTGCGTATTTTTTGAATGACCCCAATTTAGATTTTTTCCGAGTAATACTTACAATTAATTATAATGTATTTTTTAATAATAATAGAGTGCAAGGACTTTCAAATTAATCAGAAGTTAAGAATAAACTCAATGTTTAGGGTTTCGTAGCTCCGGGCTGAAACATTTACAGTTTCTGTCAGGTGTCCGTCTGTCCATCTGTCGTACTTTTTCCTTCAGAACCGCCTCCCGTATCACGTGGAAATAACCACGAGACTCCCATTATTCCTCGGGAACACATTATCCCACGTGATCCTACCTATCCCTCCGGACGTCTGTCATCCCTCGGAACCCCAGGTATCCCTAGGGACGTTACTCATCTCTCAAGAACCCCTTTATACCGCGAAAACCTTCATATCCCTATCCCTTGATACCCAGCCTAGGCCACGGGACCCAACTTATTACACGGGATCCCACCTATCCCATGGGATCCATTTATACCCTGGTACTCCAAAAGGGCATACATGACAAAGTAGTCCATTTATAAAAGCAACAAATTTTGAATAGTAAATTGAAATAGGCTACGAAACCCTTTTTCGTTTTTTAAGAATACAATCAGGGGTGGCGGAAGCCCTATCTACGGTGGATAGTGCTACCCACTTGAAATTTCTGAAAGACCTCCCCCTCCTCCTGCTCACTCCCGCGGCACGCAAAACTACCCACCTGGTCTCAGCACGTTTCGCCGACCCTGAATAAAATAGCAATTAATTACGAATCTGTTTTGAAAGTTCAGCAATCGTAAGGTGTTATTTTTAAACGGACAAAAGATTTTTGTTTTCAGTTACTTCAACGCCAGTCAGCTCGTCGAACGAAAAATTTGGTACCAGAGAAGAAAACCATTCTAAGACTGGAGGTGAAAATCGATTACACTCTCCTCATCAGAAGACTCATCAGACAAGTAATGGTCTTCGATCTGAGTACAAAGTCGGTTCAAGGTCGTCAGACAACGACAGTCCTTTGTCGTCTCTTCCTCTTAAAAACGACACCGATGAAGGCTCTTTCAAGTTGGACGAAACTGAAAACACTGGAGAAGGAAATGGAGTATCTAATGGTGGATTCAAATCCATTTCCGCAATTTTTTCTGGACATGGGAAGCTGAAGAGACTCCTGGGAACTTTGGTTCAATTTGCCATGGATATTTCTCTTGATACGGGAGACACCGTTCGCAGTCTTGTTCTTGGATTAATGGTAAACAGAAATATTAATTATATATTCATATTTAATTATGAACAATTTTGAGTTTTATAATTATTCATGTAAGTAACCTGAGGTGTGATAAATATAGAATTTTAGCTAAAGTTTTTTTGGTCACCTATACGAAATTAAATTTCGTGTAGTTGGTCAGTTTGGCCAACTATTTTTTTTACCATTCTGCTTTTGAAAAAATAGGCATTTGGAAAATATCCCGCTTTTACAAAATAATTAAAATACTTAACTCTTTCTTTTTGATTCTGATAGATTTCTTATCATTATAAAATCCGCGAGAAAAATATAAAAAACTTCTAAACTAAGAAAAAGGCGACTGTTTTTCTAAATATAAAAAATGTAATATGCGAGACACTACGAATAGTTCAAAAGATACAAATTTCCTTTCGAGCAATTCTACAAAAAGTCTTTTGGGTATTTAAAAAAATATACATTTTTTTGAATAAATATAAATTGCTCTGTTTTTTCTATATTTTTCTTTAGCTCATTTTTTTGTTCAAAATATCGAAAATATGAAACAGGGACTTTTAGCGCAGAACTCTTCGAGAGGAACAATTAAACCTTTTGACTTTTTTCCGTATCTTATTATATATTTTTGAATCAAACATTTATTTCGAGGAAAATAGTTGCCATTTTATTAATTTTCAACTTTAGGATAATTTTTTTTGCAGATCTCGAAATAATGAGAAACTTTCAATCAAAGCAAAAAGAAATGCCCGAAATTTTTTGGTGCAAAATGAAATTAGAACAGCAACATTTCGTAATACTCTTTTGAATAAAAAAGTGTCGTCAGGAGCAAAAGGAACAAGTCAATTGAGGCGCCGGATGCAAAAAGGAGATATAGAATTATTTTGCTGGAGTGGGGAGGCCCCTGAGCACTTGAAAATAAAGTATTGAATTTTAATTTTTGAAATATATATCCTGAGTGAAAATTTAATTTCGCATCTTTTTCTCCTCATAAAAAAGTTATAGCTTTTTTATTTTTCGAATTATTTACGAAAAACTGTTTTTTTCTTTGATCAAAATATTTTAATTTTTTTCACTTCAACTCGCCACAAAAAGGGAGGTTTTTTATATTTTGTAATAAAACTTATCAGAAATATGCATTGTCACGTCCTGCGACCGATGACGTTAGAAGAAGTTCAAAATGTTTATTTAAAACATTGTTAATAATTTTTTTCCAAGGCGGTGCCTGTATTAAAACTTATCAGAAATATGCACTGTCATGTCCTGCGACCGATGACGTTAGAAGAAGTTCAAAATGTTTATTTAAA
>CAKNWW010209549.1:0-11332 GCA_932074435.1 Andricus kollari
ACCTTTTCAACTCATCCTTCCCGTCTGTTCAATAAAATGTGACGTACCGTTAAAAATCCGCCTAGCCGAGAGGAGATTCAAGTCTTCTGGGAGAAAGTGTATGGAGATACTTATCAGCCAAATGAAGAGGTTTCGTAACTTCTGCTAAAGGCAAAGGTTGCAGGCTTCAGAGGAAGAGTGTCGACTAATTACTGCTGAAGAAGTGAAGAAATTTATCGCTAGAACCAAGAACTTTTCAGCGCCAGGGCCAGATAAAATCAACAACTTTTGGTGGATGAAGTTCACTTCTACGCACCAACATCTATCTCGTATATATTAACTACTTTCTTAAAAGAAGAACAACCCATCTCACAGTGGCTGGTGGCAGAACGCACGGTATTAATCCCTAAGACTGGAGATTTGTCAAGTCCACAGAACTACAGGCCCATAGCTTGCCTAAACACCAGCTACAAGCTATTCACTAGTATCCTCAAAGAGAGGATATTAACATCTATCGAGGGGGTCTTCCAAGGAGACTCTCTAAGTCCGATGATTTTCTGCATCTCCCTCTTGCCTCTATCTATTGTGCTCCGATGCAAAAGATCTGGATACCTATGTGGCCCGCCGAACAGAAGAGAATATCAGGTAAACCACCTTTTATACATGGACGACCTTAAACTCTTTGCTTCCTCGAAAGAGGATCTTAACGTCCTTGTGGAGGCGGTGAATAGGTACTCTGAAGCGATTAGAATGAGCTTCAGACTGGACAAGTGTGCCTGCGTCCACCTATACCAAGGAAGATTAGAGACGACACCATCGCGTGACGATCAGGATGCTCAACTCATAGGCGGAAATACCATTAAACATCTTGGTAATGGAGAAACATGTACATATCTTGGAATACCGCAAGCGGAAACCCAAGATGTGCGTGTGTTAAAAACGGCCCTTGTTAAAAGGTATCGTCAAATTCTCAGAAAAATGTGGGCTTCCGAATTATCACGAAAGAATAAGATCCAGGCGATCAATATGCTGGCCGTTCCTATACTGCTCTACACGTTTGGTGCAGTAAAATGGAACGTCGATGAGTTAAAGCAAATTGACCTAAGCACACGCAAGATGATGACAATCCATCGAAATCATCATCCTAGATCTTCCGTACCACGAATATACCTACCTCGAGATAAAGTGGGTAGAGGCTTGCTAAGCTTGGAGTGTCCTTATCGAAGAACGGTTCTGGCTACAGCCTGCTCAGTTCTAAATAGTGCAGATTCTCTTATGTGACTCGTATATCAACATGCAGTCGACAATGTTGCGGCGTTTCTATACCGTGCCGTACATAAGGCCGCAGAGGAGCTTAACCTCCCATTTGATTCCAGCGATACTACACATGGCCTAGCATCACTAACACCTTCGGTGTTTAAAAGTCGTATACAGGAAGCAGAACATACGCTTCTACTAAGAGAACATGCTGACAAGCCCCTTCATGGTAAATTCTACGGCATCATACTTAGAGAAGAGCTCTCGATAGATCTGTCCAACATGTCTCTCAAGTTTGCCTGTCAAGACGGCGTTATGGACACCTTAGTTTACCGCAAGCGCATAATGAATATACCTGTAGGTGATACTAACTGCAATGCGGCTCTAAAAGTGTTATATTACCCTGTCATGCACGTCTATGATGTTGATCTATTTCCCGTCTTGCCATAAGCCCAGGGGGAACTCGAATCCGTTGTGGAGAATGATCAGTGTAAGATCTAATGGAATTTCTAATGCTGCACCACTCAACGTATCAGTGCTACGAAGCCTTATATCGTACTCCAAGATCTGAAGACCAAGATCTGAAGACCAATATCTTTTGCGTGACTGAATTCTCGGCACCAGCCGATGGTAATATCACGGCGAAGGAGGAAGAAAAACGGGCGAAATATCAAGTACTTCTTTTCTAGCTAAGTTCCTCATCCAGAGGTGAAACCTTCATCTCCAACTGCCCCGTCTGCCGCGTAAGGTCATCCGCGGCTAGAGACCTGACTCCAAGGAACAGTGTTGAAAAATGTTTTGTTTCGCTTAAATTTCCCGCTCTTGCTTACCTTCTGGACAGAAGGAGCATAAGTGGATGACGTACACGTTCCAGTTGCGTCGGGATTGTTTGCTTTAAGGAACCATGATCGTAGTTTCCGGAGCCTACAACTTCTCACAAAATAATAATAGGCAAATATAATTGTAATAATCGGTTTTATGTACACTGAAGTATCTACAAAATAAGAAATAGTTTGGTTTATTTAAATTCCATACTTGGCTTATGGCCAAGATTTCGTGTCTCCCGGCCCACTGTGGAACGCTGGATAGACGCCATCCGCCCCTGGTGATTAAAAAAGGTGCAGAAGGACACAACGATCCATTCCACTTTTTTCATATCCACGACCTTCGCGGCGAAATTTCAATCGGCCTTCTCCTTCTCTTGGCCCCAGCCTTCCACCTTTCCGTCGGTTTGTGCTTGCTGAAAACCCGAGAAGTAAACTTCCATCAGGTGATTTAGCGTTGCTTCTTACTCATCGGCAAACTCACAATCATCGAGCCGTATGAGCCAGAAGCGAGCTTCCGAATTGTTGCCAGGATCTTGTGGAGCCTCGCTGTGTCTGGAATGTTGTTTGATTACTCACAGAATCCCCTTCAATCTTTCTGTTGTAAATTCTTATATATTTACTGTATTCATATTGCCAACGGCCATACCACGCTGGAAGCACCAGTTCCCGTTAGATCACTGAAGTTAAGCAGTGTTGGGCGCGGTTAGTACTTGGATGGGTGACCGTCTGATACTACTGCGTTGCTGTTGGCGGTCGTGGGTGTGGTGAGCCCATTTACTACAAATCCACCAAAAAAACACTACTCGAATCGAGTAGTGTCACGCTTACCCCTAAAAGACTCGCCGAAAGGGAAATAGCTTAATGATATATATACATACTGAGCCACCTTATGGATGTCTTAGTCTGAAGGCAACTTAGTTCTGCTTGCCCTATTGCGCAACGTTCTAGTCTTTTTATGGATTTTCTCCACGTGAGTATTCCACCATTCTGCTCCTTTCCTAGACTTATTTGTGCTATTAGGGCAATTGTTCTCATATGATGTAGTCAGAGCCCTTTGTAGAAAATCCGCGGGTCGCTCTAACTCATATATGGTACCGTAGCTTGTGGTGAATTTCACAATGCTGCCTTTGAATTACTATTTATATGAGTCCCAAAGTGTATTTCTGGGGTTTCTGATCTTTGAAACTGCCGGGTTTCTTAGGGCTAACCGGAACAAGATATATTTGTAGTATGATAGAAAAATTTATCGGAGACTCTCCAGCCCACTACCCTGCTCCTAAGTTCTTCCAAGCATAGATTCAAATCGAGAAACTCACTCCTGTTTATGATCTGAAATGTGAGAGTATCACCCCGATTCAGAACCTCCGGCTCAGTGTCCGATACATATTCACTTAAATCTCTCCCTCTGCCATTGATGTTTGTGATCCCCCACACTGTATAGTGGAAGTATATTTGGAGCCCAACAGCAGAGAAATCCTGTTCTCCTGGCAGTGCCGAACTAGAGCCTGCATATGCGTCATGTAAAATAAATAGATTTATACTATTTGGAACATCATGAAACTCGATACACAAAGGTGTCTTGTGTCTCTGAATCCGAATATAGAATCAGAATTCCAAAATTCAAAATGGTAGATCCGATATGGCGACTAAAAGTTTTGAAAAATCTAATGAGCTGGCGGATTCGGATGAAAATTGGTACTATAGAGATATGTACAGGGTGTCCACGCTGGGGCTTACCAAAAATTATGCAACCTGTCTCACACGACAATGCTAACCTTATGGCCGTGTATGGCGGGTTGCATACTTTTTGGTAAGCCCCTGCGTGGACACCCTGTATATCCCTAGAAACGAATATGGGGTCAAATTTCGAAAACTCGAATTTTGACCTTGAATTCGTATTCAGCGCCCCAAATAACCCTCTTGTACCAATTTTCATCCAAATCCGTAAACTCATTGGATTTTTCAAAAATTTTGGTCGCCATAATAGATCAGCCATTTTCAAATTTGGAATTTTGACCTAGAATTTGTATTCAGCGTCCCAAATAACCCTTTAATACCAATTTTTGATTAAATTCATCCAGTAGAACGTTCCATACATTTTGGGCCCACTTTGTGATTTTTGGTCTGCACAGTGAAGGGGTTAATAACAGTGAAATCCCTGGAGCAGAATTTAGGCACCAACATCGTATATGAAGCCACACCCTCCTAAGCCACTAATCCTTTTCCTGTATAATCAGGGTTTTGGATCACGGCAACCCCTTTCTGCACAACTGACATACGCTCGGTTAAAACCGCCGAAGTGCCTTAGCTGTGGTTCAAGCGCCTTAGCTGTGGAACGTTACCCCTAGTAGCCCCTAGATCGGGTCGGTACTCCAGGTCCGCAAAGGCCCTGAATGCAAATTCGGGAAGACGAGATGTCAGCGGCCTCCACTAAAATAGCCCCTGAACTCATAAAGATATCGTTGAAACTGGGGACGCGCCCCTCGCGGGGTAACGCGTCAATCTCTTTAGATATTTTCTTACTCAGCCTGCCCAACTCCTCGGGAGTTAGACAGGCTCCAGAATAACCCGACGCAACGGCAACTCCTTCCAGGGCGTTGTTAGCCATCTGCGCGAAATTAAGGCCATGTGTATCCATGTAAAGTTCCTGCAGCCACTTTCCTCTGTGAGCCTTACGAAGAGTCCCGTTAGATGTTCTTCCACCGTGGCAACAAGATTGCCATCATCGTTTTCAAAGGACAACACCGCTCCTGGCGAACTGCCCCCTGAGGAGCCATCCACCTTTGGCGGTTGGTTAGAAGAGGGTCTTGGAAAGGAGCCGTCATTGTTATAGTTTTTGTTTGTTTTTCGTGTGTCGCTCATTGGTCCCACGAGAAGCTGCGGCAATAAGGTTCACCCTCTGCAGAGCCCCGCTTGCAGAAGACGAGTCAACATAGAATGGAATTCGACCTGGTGTCCCAAAGTCTCCGTTAAGAGACCTCCTTTCTAACTCCGGCGTGTCCACCTCAACTGAGGGGGCACGCCGGGGTGTTCAACAACTTGTTCACCCTGGTGCCATTCAGCCCTTAGCACGGAAGTATGAGCTTGGGAGTATAAGAACTCGCGCCCTCGATATTCCAGGAGGCTTTGCTCTTACACCCTGGAAGGATCGCTCCTTAGTTTAGATCCCACATACTGGAGTCCGTCACTTCCCCAGAGCAGCTAGACTTCGCGATGCAGCTCCTCTGGTTCACCGATTTCAGATCTATAGTCCCATGAGACCCTTAAGCCCTCTCACCAGATACAAGGGCCCGTGATCCCTAGGGAGAGTAAAAATGGTCAAAATGTAATCCAATTTTCGTTTAAAAATATCTGCCAAAATATTTCAAAATTTTCATAATGCTTTAACATCAGTAGTTAGTACCACAACCACTGTAATATAAAAAATACTTAACAACAATAATTAACAAATAATTAAGATTGGTTGCCAAAACCTGAACCACTTTAAATCCCAGTCATTCCCCACAGTTCCTTCGATTAACAATTGTTTCCGAAAAGCATCCCAATAAAGTACTTAAGGGAGCATTCCAATGTGAACGCATAAAAGAAAACATATTTTCAATCATTTTTTACTCGGGAACCATTATATATAATTGAACGAATATTTTTCCCCTTGAAGGTATGATCAAGGAGATAACAAAAAATTTTGTTTGATGATAAAAAATATTTATTTATTTATGAAATAAAATGCATTTGTGCAAACAAAAAGTTTTCTGCTGGCGCAGGTGATTTCTCAAAAAAGGCCAGGCGTATCGACTTTAAATTTTAACACGATATTCAGCACTATCATGGCTATCGTCCAAACCTCCAAGTTGTTGATATTTTGATTCTAACTTATAATTTCACCTGATCTATGGTGCAAAAAAAAATTGTTTTTTCACTCTTTCACAATAAACGCCGCCATTTTGCTAATTTTCAAAGAAATAAAAAAGTGGAGTTTCGGATCATAGGGGCGATGACATAGATCAGTAAACTTTTTCGATTTTCTGTTTCGGATCACCAGGAGATCCAAAATCACCTGCGCCAGCCGAAAACTTTTTTTTTGCACACATGTATTTTATTTTATAAATAAATCAATATTTGTTACCATCAAACAATTTTTTTTTCACTCTCCTTGATCATACCTTTAAGACAGAAAAACATTCGTTAAATTATATACAATAGTTGCCGAGAAAAAAATGATTGAAAATATTCCTTTTTTAACGCTTTCACATTGGAACGCCCCCTTAAATTAAAGCACAATTTGGTAAAGCTTGGAAATGGTACAAGGCTTCATTTAGAAATTACTAATAAAAAATATCCGAAATGTCTGATAACGCACCTCTCCTAACCTACCTCTCTTAACCTACAAATTTAAAATTATCAAAAAATGTTCAATATTTAAGATTTAGGGATTTCAAATATACTTTAAGGTCTGTCCAAAAAGTTTTTTATTTCGTAACGCGGCATTGTTATTTTAAGATGAAACTCAAAAATAATTATTTAAACTATTCATATTTTGGCATCAAATTGTCAAATTTATACTTGCGGAGATTTGCGTACAGTTCAAAATCGATTTATCAACGTTGATTCCAAATAATAATAAATATCACTATTATTGCAATTCTTATTCATTCTTGTGGTCGTATGTCACATCACCCGGCCTCTAGATTGGAGCTATTTTTTTTTAAATGCATACCGATCACAAAAATATCCCAGGATCTCTTAGTTTTATATTTTGACATTCTCTATAATTATACTTCATTAAAGAAAATAATTTGACTGATTTGGAAAGTTGCTTTTTTTAAAAATCTCACTGTCTGAAATAATCACCTTTTTGGTAATCACTCAGTAATATTTGCCTCACCATTTGTCGTGTAGAGAGAAAAACTCTAGAAAACCTTCCCGAGTGCATCCGGTTTACGACAGTCAAGTTTCGATGTAGACATTCATCGCATATTGAAATTTCAATCACATTTATGTGAAAATCTAAGCACATATGTCATTGAAAATACGAATCGTGGAATTGAAAATTCTGTTACAAGAATATTAAAATAATATGGCCGCACGAGAATTGTTCTTAAACCTCAAATTCAGCAATTGACAGCTCATTGCACTCAGCTACAGAAGAAGTTGGAAACGAATATCAGTTGATACATTTTATATCCCAAATTGATTGATGACCTGAGAGGTATATTTCCAGAACGTTGGAAACAAGAAAATGCACCGAGATCTAAAAACTCGGTTACGGTAGCCAGATTCAGTATACTTCCTCGAGAATAAACACGGGTGAGGCACAATAGGCTTTATAGCTAGAGCGCCAGGGGGTCCTCACGGTCTCCGCCGCCTTTATTACAATAGTATATTGCGTGACGAGGGTCGCAAGGCAGCGATTTGACGAGTGTGAAGTTAGCTGCTTGAGCGAAGCGAGGGCAGATATCACACGAATGAAATCGTTGCCTCGACCCGAGTCATGCATACAATTTTTCATCATATCGATAAACAAAATTCGACTTGAGATGCCCGTGGATCGAATAGACAATCGATTTTTCTTCCCTAGTGTAGAAAACTCGATTTTCAACCAGCTCCACAGGCACCAAAAAATGAATTTTTGATTGAGGTATGATGAAAACTAAATAACTCACTAGAATGTTTAGCGTTTTCTCCAGCAGTATACTCTAAAAGCTATGTCTTTCTATATCCATCTAGGTATGAACCTGTGGAATATAGTAGTACGATAATATAATAAATAAATTTATTATATATAGTTGCCATAAAATAAACATGTGAGTCGTTCTTCTTTTGTATTTTTGTATTAAACTCCTTGAAATAAGATAATTTCACATGATTATAAAACAATACTTCCTGTCATCGGATCCAACTTATACTTTGTGAATTAAGGGAAACGAAATTGTCTGTGTTGCTTATATGCTCCAGCAAAATAATCTTTATTATTATTAATGCTGCCGTCTGCCCGACGCCTCTGCGGGAACGAGAAGTGCCATGAATATACTGCAAATAAATGTTGGTTCATTGGAACATTTCCGCCGCCAAATTCGTGTACTAGAACCCAATCGTGATTTTCATCAAATAATCCATAAACCTGACCTGCGGCGATTACTCCAAGTATATACGGATGAACGATTATTAAATTAGGCACTGCTCTGCTGTTTATACTTATATGGTCACCATATTGGTTTGAGTAATAACGAACACCAGGTACACGCTGTATCACTCTGGATGTTTCAGGAGTTATATTGTTTGCCGATGAACTTAATTCTGCAAGAAGATATAATTAGGTATGAATTTTATTACTTAAAATCTTAACTATATTTCAATTCCACATTTCAACGTGCCAATTCAATAAAATTTGAAAAACTTTATAATAAATTACTTTGATTTTAATACTTTATGCAAGTATCATTTGAAAAAAGTATCAAATAGAAAAAGCTAAAACAGTTGGGAACCAACGTTCAAAACTTATTGCTCTATTGAACTGCACCACTGAAATTTCACTGGTTAAAATAGCCAGAAGAGGGTCACTCGTCTCAAATCAGTGAAAATTTATCTGGTTGCTAACGAAATGTGACTGATTATAAGTCGAATTCTCACTGATCGCAGTGAAATCTCTCAGTCCATAAATATAGATCCTCGCTGTTTTATTTCGTCTAAAAAACTCAAGCATGGACACTAAGGTTTTTATCTGCTTCCTATTTAAAGTCCAAATATGATAAACAAAGACAATTTTGTTATTTAGGTATAGTCCGATTTTCATCGGTAAAAAACTCAAATTGAAGCTCTTGACTCTAGAATTAATATCAAAAATAATATTTGCTATGATACATTGTTCCTTTTTTGATATCAGTAGTTTGCTACATGACAATATAAATGAAAATTTTTGAAATTTAAGCCTACGCCTACGAAACCCATACCTCTTCTCGGACTGATTTTTTAATGACGAGTAATGAACTTAAATAAACTTTCCAAGCAGCATAATGAATGAATATATTCCAGAAACATGAATATGTTGGGTAAAATTTATACTAATTGTTGCAAACAAATTATATAAACAAATGCTTGTTTTCGGTGTTCAATAGCAGAAATTTTGTCCATTGAAAAATACTTAAATTGCGTAGAAGAATCATATTTATATAGCAAACTTAATGAATATTAACAATCACTATTGTTATAAGGAATACAATGAAAAATGGATAGACTATGTACATGTGCAAAGCAGCAATCCTCTTTGTATATCACATTGGCAATCCTCAGTGGTCAGTATTCGTGGTCGATTTCAATTTACTCTAAGTAACAATAGCCTCAATTAAGTTTAACTCAAAAGTGTTTGCACATCCAGTTTTCATACGGCTATCAATTCGGAAATGTTCGCGGTTATTTTTAAGTCCAGAAAGAGTAACGTTGTTTTGTTTATTTTTGATAAAAATAACTTTTTCGTTGTAAAAAACGAATAAATGCATTTTTTCGAAAGCTACCCTGGCGGACCGGCCGAACGCAAGCATTACGCTACAGCGTAATGCTAAAGTAATGCTAAAGTAATATGGCATTATAATTATCAGAAGAAGCAAAATAAATATGTAAACCGTTGCAATTATAATAATACGTTAAAACTTTCGGTAAATGGTCAATCCGTAATTGCAACAAGTTGCTTTTTCAGCGTTAAAAAATAAAAAGACAAAGTGACTGCCATTGCAGTCGGGCCCCTACATATTGGCAACCCGCTTAAAGCTGCCATTAGCAGACTGCAATGACAGAAACAAATGGTAGTCCGAAGGGGCAAGGTCTGGGCTATAAGGCGGGTGGGGTAAAATTTCCCATCCACTGTTTTCCAAATAGTTCTTAACCGGAAAAGCAACATGGGGCCGAGCGTTGTCATGATGGAAAATTATTGGCTCGTGTCTGGTCGCATATTCTGGGCGTTTTTCGGCTATTGCTCTCTTCCAACGGACTAATTGTGTTCGGTAGCGTTCTCCATTGATGGTTTCACCCGGTTTTTGCAGCTCATAATAAAGCACACCCTTCTGATCCCATCAAATACAGAGCATTACCTTCGCGCCATGGATATTCCACTTTGCCGTTGATTTGGCTAGTTGGCCGGGTTGCAAATATGATTTTTTGCGCTTGGGGTTGTCGTAACGGATCCATTTTTCATCACCAGTAACAATCCGATGCAAAAAGGACTTCGTCTTGTGGAGTTCCAGCAGCATTTCGGACATGCAAAACCGCCTTTCAACGTCTCTCGGCTTGAGTCCATGTGGAACCCAATTTCCCTGCTTTTCAATGTATCCGGCTGCTTTTAAACGTTTTGAAATGGCTGCTTGAGTGACTCCCAAAGATTCTGCGAGATCTTTTTGTGTTTGGCAACAATCTTCATTGAGTAATGCTTCCAGTTCTTCATCTTCAAACTTTTTTGACTGCCCAGGACGTTCTTCGTCTTCTAAGCTAAATCACCACTTTTAAATCGAGCAAACCACTTTTATCACGTTCGCTCAGCTAGAGCATGTTCACCATACACTTCCACCAAAATACGATGACTTTCGGCAGCAGTTTTCTTCATATAAAAAAATAATGGAGAACTGCTCGCAAAAACACTTTTTCAGGCACAATGTTCGACATATTTAAATGAACAAAAATTATAACTGTTTACGCTTCAAATGAATGACATATACTGAAAAAGATGCACAACGACAGTAGCTTTCCAACGCATGTCGGATGTTTTAAACTGTGGAATAATAATCAAGTTACGCCATCTCTTAGCAAACCGCACGAATTAAGTTATAGACCCAATATTAATTATAATGACATATTACTTTAGCATTACTATACCATTACTGTAGCATTACGGTGTAGCGTAATGCTTGCGTTCGGCCGGTCCGCCAGGGTATGAATAATGATGCGAAAACAGTTTGTAGGTGAGAATTGTCCCCTTTTAAAAATACTTCAAAGTAATCAACGACATCAACGACATTTGCAGGTTCTCCTGATGAGAAATAAATATTAAGGTGGTAAATATTAAGTGGGTAATACAGTCAGACCCCGAGCTGAGTACTGTTTTGCTTCTGACCTTCGACTCACAGCGGTGTTCTCCGAACGTAAACAGTCAGGGCTGTGTCGTAATGTTGCGCAACGTGATGCAGTTATCCAGCTGGGCCGTTAGGGTACAGCACGTTATCTCTACGCTACTAAAGGCACATCCTCCCCTTTCGGTCCCACGACTCATCTCACCCGAAACC
>CAKNWW010209564.1:0-10734 GCA_932074435.1 Andricus kollari
TGCCATACCGGGATGCCCGTTTTGCAGCGCCACCTAGTAGATGTTAAGGAAAACGCTGAATTTTGTATCAGAGTGATAATACCTACAATTTTTGGGGAAATTTCCCGAAACTAATGGTAATTTATACAAAAGTTTGGAAATTTTCCCTACAATTTGGGGAATTGAATGATTCCTGCTGAATGTAGGGAATCAATGTCCCGGAAGTTAGATTCGCAAACTTATTTTTTCAAAAAAATGAAAGTTGTGCTAAATTGTGCTAGACTTGTGCTGATTTGTGTCGTAAACGGTTTTTTGAAAAATCAAAAATTACGGGCACAATTTTTGAAAAAAGTTTTTTTTGTTAGACCCGCAACTTCTTGCTAGAGCAAAAAGAAAGGTTGTGCTAGGCGGCTCAAAATATACACAATGTTGTGTAGGAAAGAAAAATTTCAAAAACCTGTTACCGAAAAAAAACCAAAAAATTTTATTATTTTCGAAAATTTCGAAAAAATAAAACTTGTGCTGGGTTGTGCTCGACAAATACAGTCTTTATTCCTTCTGACAAAATCACGTGACATAAACTTTCTGAATCTTTTATGTCTTTTGAGTTTTACGTTTTGAGTTTTTAATATGAGAACTGTTGATCTCATTAGATTTTGTCACCGGGAATAAAGACTGAATTTTTCGAGCACAACCAGCACAAGTTTTATTTTTTCGAAATTTGACTATTTTTTGATCTTTTATGTTTTTTGAGTTTTACGTTTTGAGTTTTTAATATGAGAACTGTTGATCTTACGTGATTTTCTCAAAGAAAATAAAGACTGCATTTGTCAAGCACAACCCAACACAAGTTTTATTTTTTCGAAATTTTACTATTTTTGGATTTTTTATGTTTTTTCAGTTTTACATTTTGAGTTTTTAATATGAGAACTGTTGATCTCACGTGATTTTGTCAGAGGGAATAAAGACTGCATTTGTCGAGCACAACCCAGCAGAAGTTTTATTTTTTCGAAATTTGACTATTTTTTGATCTTTTATGTTTTTTAAGTTTTACGTTTTGAGTTTTTAATATAAGAACTGTTGATCTCACGTGATTTTGTCAGAAGAAATAAAGACTGCATTTGTCGAGCACAACCCATCACAAGTTTTAATTTTTCAAAATTTTCAAAAATAATAAAAATTTTTTTTTTTTTGTCGGTAACAGTTAGGTTTTTGACATTTTTCTTTCCTGCACAAAATTGTGTATACTTCGAGCCGCCTAGCACAATATATTTTTTTTTTTTGCTCCAGAAAGAAGTTGCGGATCTAGCAAAAAAAAACGTTTTTCAAGAATTGTGCCCGAAATTTTTGATTTTTCAAAAAACCGTTCACGGCACAAATCAGCACAAGAATAGCACAACTTAGCACAACTTTCATTTTTTTGAAAAAAATAAGTTTGCGGATCTAACTTCCGGGACATAGGGAATCAGTCCAAAATTAATTTTTGATTTCCACGTAGATTAGGGAAATTTTCTAAAAACTCTTAAAGTATTACCGTATGTTCAGGAAGATATTTTTCTCTAAAATATTTGATAAACTAGCCTAATATTTTGAATAATTTTGCACTTTTTTTTTTGAAAAAATATTTATTAATGTTATAGTTATCTCATAGATTTCTTTCCGTCGTTTTCATAGAAGATTATAGAAAATTGTAGATTTTTTTAACATTTCGGCATAGAAAACTTCAAATTTTAATAAATTTCTTTCGATTGTTAATGAATAATTATTAAGTTGATCATTTTGTATGAAAAATAAAATTTTTCTAAAAATAATATTCAGTGGGGAGATTATATTGACCCTCGATGAAAATAATTGTTTGTAATGTTGGATGTTACTTTTGGCTTTAGGTTCAGAGTAAATAATTCAGTCAATTTTTAATTGAACCAAACGTTTCGACGTACAATGGTGTCCCTCATCAGTGGTTAATTTTTATTCTTGTGAAAATTCCAATGCGTATGCATTCTGACAGACTGAAATTATAATCAAAATCTACAAAACAAGTTTATGATTAATCAGTTAAGTGTAGTATACTATGCACCACGATACCGTTTCTTGCCGCAACAAGGCGGTTCCTTCATTGCTTTTTTTATTAGTATTGCACAATTTTTGGGGGAATTTCGCCACATCAATTTCGGGATATTCCCGAAATTTAAAATTATTACGGAATAACATAAGGAGTATTGCCCATCAAATTTTTGTGAATTTTCCCTAATAAACTTTGGGAGAAATTCCACAAAATGTGTGGGAATTAGCGTCAACACAATTTTCGAGAAAATTCCCCAAGAAATTTTGTATAGTGTATTATTTAGATTAAAAATGCCACATAATTTTTAATATAACTCAATCGGGATCTGATAGGGTAACGACTTGGCACTGACCCAGCACACCGATCTAACAAGTTAACAAGTTAAATCTAAGTTAACAATCTAACAAGGCTAACAAGTTCGGTCCAGACTGGTCCGTGCGTTTCATCACGGGTCTGATCCCACCTGGCTTCCCGATCTGGGCCCCATTTAGTCAGATCGGGGCCACGGCAAAATTTCTGCGAGGGATCTTACAATGATCAATAAAATAGTACATTTTTGATATTTAATGCATTAGGTATTAAAATAAGCACCAGACTTCGGTGACAAACAGCTGTTTACAATAAAATCTGTTTAACTTTTGTGTTATGTAAGACAGCATAGAAAAATCGTTGACCAACCCCCCGCCCAAAGAGTTTACGTAATTTATATACGATTACTCGCCCGAATGGTGACAAACCTGTTCGAAATGTTTAAAAGGGATGAATTTTGAAACCAATTTTCCTTCTTAACTTGGCGATGCTCTCTAATACTTCGTACTAAATAGGGAGGATGGTTCGAACACTTTTTCATGTGAATTTGAAAGTTTTATTTATCGCTTTAGAAACTGTTTTTATCCGAAACGTTTTCCGATAGCGATCTTTCTTTTTACTGAAATCGCATAAAGTACGAATAGGATGGCAGCGTATTGATTATTGAATGGTGAGACTAAATATTGCATTCCAATGATATTGCATTTGAATACGTAATATATCGTTTCCATATGCGCGACTTAAAACCGATATTTTGTATATCATTGTGTTTCATCTTCTTGATAAATCCTTGTGAAATACAAGTGGAACTTACGATTTCATTGAAGTGAAGCTTTTTAAAGTAAATATTTTCCGCTTGCGACTTATTTGAGTAAGCAGCGTAAATATTTGCAGCTGTGACAAAATCGGTGGCCATAAAAGGAAATGTTCTTAAGAGAGACGTCGGGTTTAATATCGATTGCGCTATACATGGTGGATTTTTTTGCAATAGACAGGAAAGATGAAGTGTTTAATATCTTTCGATGGATTTATTTGACGTGAAACGAGTGAAGGATCACATCAAGAATTATGAGAGGGTTGCCCTGCCTCGAATTATTTCTTGATTTAATTACCTACCCTATAATTCAGCCTGCACCATTTAACACTGGGGCTAAGGATACCTGCAGTGATATACTGCTCTTCTCTACCAGAGGGTATACCTACCTCTATGTATATCCCACAAAATCCTATTTCGGAAATAACGGAAAAAATAATATTTTATCATAATTTCAGTGAAAATCTGAATTTAGAAGATCTCAACATACCAAATATTTCTTACTAATTTAGACTCATCGTTCTTTTTGATTGGGATAAGTTTTAATCAAAAATAATAAAATAAATGACTGTTAATCCATCGATGTTAACCTCTTAAGGCCGATGTCAGATTGATTTGTCTTTATTTAGGTACCGAAATAAAGTCTTGTGACAAATTTTTTTTAAGTTAGAGAAAACTTTATAAACCCAAAATTTATTACCATCTCGTTAGTAGAATTAGTTTTATATAAGTAGGTATACTTTTTGAAGAGTATTGTGTGGTTTACACTGTAAAAACAAAGTATTATTTCAGGGCTAGTTTCAGGTATTACAATAAGACTCAGAAAAAACAGTCTCAGGTGGTACTAAATGAGACACTGGTAGGATCCCACAATCGTTTGTTTTGCATTAAAAATAACAGCATGAACTTATCCTATTCAAAAACAGGACACGAAAAAAATGATACAGTACAAAAAGAGATCTCTAGTTATTACAGTGTAGCGATGTCATATGGGACAGGAAAAAGGTTAGCATATTGAAGCCCTTTATTTACTAGACTTATCTCCTGGTGCCATATTGTGACAAAATTAATATTCTAGTGCCAAGAACCGTCTCTTGGTCTCGGAAGTGCTTGCAAACACTCGTAAAATACCTTTTTCATGCGCAATATGAACAAAGTTGTTACGTGTCCTGACCACGTACCTACATTATTACACGATAGAAAGTTCATCATGTTTTAAATCATCTCTTGGACGGTGATTAATAATAACCAAATATTGAGTCAACTATTTATGGTTAATAAATTTAAAAAATTTTTATTTTGGTTTTAGAAAAATCAAAATTAGGTCGTCAGCTTTTCAAGATGGCCCTATACTGTCTAAATATAAACCAGTTAGATCCCACTGATTTCCAGTTAAATCTCACTAGTTTGAACAGCTACAAGTGTGCCACTGACAATCAGTGAGATTTCACTGGGTTACTCAGTGGAATTCCGTCATTGGTTTAATCAGTGAGGTTCACTGCGTTACTCAATACCAGTAGTCATCTAGTCGTACGCGTTGTCGCCCGTCAGCTGGTTAGGTATGACACTTATCATTCATCACTTGTGTGTTAATCTTTGCAAAATTATCTTTTAAGAACCGCACTTACTTTACTCTCACAAAAATAAGTAAAGGGAGTCATCTTGGCTCAAACGGTATCGTGATAGTCTTATCTTCCAACACTGCAGAAAGCACTGTTTTCGGAAAGTTTCGCTTCTGCACCTTGGTATACTACCCCACAGATACCCTATAGTTTATAAGTAACCCTATAGTACATTCGCTTATGACCCTGGCAGTTGATGCGACTATAAACATTCAGTTAATAAAAAAATGAAAATAAGTGAGGAACGGGCTGCAATATAATGGGATAAAATATATTGCGTCTAACTGTGGGATGGCCCGTCATTATGTCGACGTGTCGTGTCGCTCAAAGTCAAACCCAACTGGCTAAGGGCATTCCCACTTTAAAGTGAAAGATATATTTCCTGCTTATTGTAGCCAGACTTCAAATATTTCTAACATACACGAGTAAACACTACAGTTCGTTTTTTCTCAAGAAATGCAAAGACCTGACCAGCAACACGCGCGTATCAGACAACTGGAGGTTCATGTTTTGGTCGCGTGGAGCGCTATACCACTGGTTGAATCTATCATTTTGCGTCACTGGTATATTTAGTAAAGCTGTTTTAGCTAAGTCACTTACTGGTTCTACGAGTCAAAGTTGCAAAATCAATGGTTCACAGTGATAATTCGAAATACTGATTCAACCATTGACAATTTCACTGGTTCAGTTTAAGAGGATAAGTCAGGGAAAATCTGTAAATAAGAGAAAAGTCAGGGCATTTTATTGGTCAGGGAAAAGTCAGGGGGTTTGAACAAAATCTTGCAAAAGTCAAGGAATTTCTATAAGAGACACTTTTAATAATATTCCAGGAAAATAAATTAAAAAATTTTTAATGCAATTTTTTATTCTGTTTATAAAAGAAGTGGTTAAAAAGTCATCCGGTTGTTTGGAAATCCAACTATTTTGTTAAAAATTCGTCTTTTGGTTTGAAAATTCAACTATTTTGGTAGAAAATAAACTTTTTTGACGGAAATTCATATTTTGATATTGAAAATTCAACTGAAATCTGTTTTGGTTAAAAATTAAACTATTTTTTTGAAAATTCGTCTTTTTGATTTAAAAATTCATTTCTTCTGGTAGAAATTTAATCTTTTTTGGTAAAAAATGCAACTGTTTGCTTGAAAAATGTCTTCTTTTTTGCTTGAAAATGAAACTATATGGTTAAAAATTCATGTATTTGGTTGAAAATTTATTTTTTCGTTTGAAAATTGATCATTTTAACTGAAAATTGATCTGGTGCTGGTCTGATCAGACCGGCAATCTGAAAGACCTGAGTTCGGATCCCTGCGGAGCTTGAGAGCATTTTTCCACAATTCAAAAATAAAAATCAATATTAAAAAAAATATTGATTTTAGACCAGTTGACAAAAATACAATTAACATTAAATCTGGTCAAAACCATAATATCAAAAATATGTTTGGTTCAAAATTCATTGTTTTAGTAGGAAATTCAACTATTTTTTTTGAAAATTTATGTATTTGGTTGGAAATTCGTCTTTTTTTGTAGAAAATAATCTTCTTCGTTCAAAATTCGTCTTTTTCGTTTATATGGTAAATTCAACTAATTTGGTAGAAAGTTATTATTTGCAGGTTAAAAGTTCAACTGTTTTGTTGAAAGTTCGTCTTTCTGGTAGAAAATTAATATTTGTGGGTTTTAAATTTCAATTGTTTGGTAGAAATTTCGACTAACTGTTTGAAAATTTATCTTTTTTGTTTAAAAGTCGAATTACTTTGTGACAGATTCATTGTTTTGTTTGCAGATTCGCTTGTATTCTTGAAAATTGATCCTTTTTAGTCAAAAATTCAACTATTCGTTTGATAATTGATGTATTTTACTAAAAATTGGTCACTTTTGTAGAAAATTAATCTTCATGTTTAAATGAAGATTAATCACTGAAGGATTATAAATTTTTAAGTTTTACTTCTTATTTTATCATTTTATTTGGGAGTATCTAAATTTATTGAAAGTCTTAAAAATTAGTCTTTAAGATTGTTTTTAATTAATAGGGAAATGTTATCAAATTGATCTAAGTCTAAGTTAAAGCTACGAAAGGAACGTAAACGTTGAACCAATTTGGCAAAG
The DNA here is from genome assembly GCA_932074435.1 of Andricus kollari. Taxonomy (NCBI): domain Eukaryota; kingdom Metazoa; phylum Arthropoda; class Insecta; order Hymenoptera; family Cynipidae; genus Andricus; species Andricus kollari. Next base: position 6,893 of record CAKNWW010209564.1, read on the forward strand.
GCGGTATAAACTCTAAACGACTACTAAACTTGGAAACGCTGTTCTTAATTTAAAAGCCCCGAAGCCGGAAATTGCTTTAAAATGCTGCATTCGCAAGATGGCTCAATGCTTTGCGTAATACGAAGGCCGAGAATGAACTTGTTCGGTAATTTCCCTGAAGGCCGTCATGTTCGAAATTAATTTCTCTCTTTGGTCTACTTTTCACAATTGTATTCGAATCCCGATCATAATATCGTATTTTAGTGCCTAGATTTGAACGAGCAAACAATTTCCGACACGGCGAGAAAATATACCATTTGTTTCAATTTTGGTCGGTGCAAGTTCTTTTTTATAAGTGCAATCTCGTGTAGAGGAAAATGTTTCGAACCTTGCTACGATTGATGTATACTAATCTTACCAATGCCATCTTTTTTAGTTTATTTATTGTAAATAACGATTGATTTTTTTGCTGAATCAGTTTCGCTTTAATAGTTACAAAAAGAAGTTTATTATATTTTACAACAGGCTATTGTTTCGATAAATTCATTTCCGTGTTTCGTGTCATAATTGTTTTATAGAGTTAATATTTATTTCAACACGCAGAGCTTCATTACTTGTTTACATTCAAATTGTGAATTGTGTTGGCAGATCACGTTGTCGAGTTAGGCTATCCTTTGTAACAATTATATCAAAATATATGTATATAGTGTTACATACATATGTGGAAGTGTTATATCATGTTTGCATTGCTGTCTTTTGTGAATTCTAAACTAATTGACATGCAGACTTCACGAAATCTACCCACCACGTTCACGTAATTAATTTACGTGTTGGGTAGTTGGTACTGTTAATTAAAATTAAATTAACTGTCTATGGTTTCACATACTGTGCAGAGAGCTAAAATTACCGTTCGACACGTTCTGAAACAATATAAATGTACTCGTGTGTCGTTATATCAGTAGAATTTTTTTCCATATACTTCTTGAAAGAAGATTAATTTGTTCCTTTGGTACTGTTATACAGAAATATGGAAATTCGCTACCATTACTTAAAAAAAGATTTTTTGTCATGCGAAAAATGAATCAAACAGCCCTAAATAGAAGAGAAATTGAAATAGAAAAAAGTGGGTTTTTTTTTAACGAAGTTATAGTTCCATTAAGGTTCTTTCACTTCTCGTCGACAAAATCAGTGAAAGAGCATCAGAGGTATATTCTCTGGTATATTCGCAACTATGCTGCTATCAGCAATATTTTGATGAATGTGAATCGACGATGATACTTATTGCTCGTGATTTTGACTGCAGCAGCATTAGCAGCATACTGTGCGACGTGCCGTGTGGATACCATAAATTACATGTTAGATACAGAAAGGGAGTCCCGGACATAATGGTGTAGTCTATAGTGCATATTCGGCATATAGCTGTAATCGGGACTTGGGTCATGGTAGTTGGGATTTGGCTGCTGGGTCTCTATTGTAGGAAGTACAATGCCACCAAAGTTGTGCCTATTAGTGCAGGTATTTTACGATAAGGAGTTAGATGTTCCAGGTCTCAAAGTTGCACTGAACTCAAAATTAAAAAAGCAGTTCATCACGCGGGCGGCAATCGGCCATCAAGAAAAGCCATTGGCCAGGAGTTAAAGGTGAAAGATCAGAGGGCAGAGACAAAAAGTCAAGGTCAGAGGTCATATATTAAAGGCCAAGTTTAACAGGGTGGCCCCAGGTCATGGAAAACCTGGAAATGAGGAAAAAGTCATGGAATTTTGTTGGTCAAGAAACCTCAGGGAAAAGTCAAGGAGTTTGAAGAAAATTGCAAAAGTCAGGGAATTTCTGTACGAAGAATAATCAGATCTCCCATACAGTCACTTTTAGTCACTTTTAGTCACTTTTTTTCTCATATCACTTTTTCAAGATAAAGTCACTACAGTCACTTTTTTAATTAAATATATCACTTTAGTCACTTTTCTTTCAGTAAATTAATCCATGGGTTTACCTATATTGAATTCAGGTCTATATAACTATTTCTGATTTTTCTGGAAATATTTAAGGTTATTTTAAAAGATTCGAAGGAATGTTGAATATGTTTCAGTAATTAAAGATGTTCCGGAGAATTTGAAGGATTTTATTGTATTTTTAATACATCCAAGGAATGTTAAAGAGTTTTAAAAAGTTTCAAGGTATTTCGAAAGATTTCAAAGGATTTGAAATATTTTAGGGTATTTGATTTAATTAAAAATATTTAAAGGAATTTCCAAGGATTTGAATGGTTTTAAGTGGTATAAAAAAATTGTCATGGGGTTTTAAAGAACTTCCTAGAATTTCGGAAGATATGGAACGGTTTTATAGGACCTATAAGGTTTTAGAATATTTTTAAAGATTTCAAGGGATTATATAGCTTCAGATTTCATGTTTTTTGAAAATTCTCAGGAATTTTCAAGTTTTAAAAAATTTCAAGGGATTTCTTAAATTCACCTTGAATTTTTTATAAATATCATCGAATTGTCCTCATTTCCCATAAATTCCTCTAAAATCACTCAAATTTGACTAAAGTCAATGGATTCGAATTCTTCTGATTTCCTTTAAACTTAAAAGATCATTATTTACATTATTAACGCACGTTAATCACTTTTTGGGTTAGAAATTAGTCACTTTGTTTACATTTTCGGTTTAAATAGATCATTTTTTCACTTTTTTCAAGTGAATTAGGCTGTGATAGCCCTGAGAACCATAAATTAAAAATATTAGAAAAATAGAATTTTGGTCTTCAAATAATAATGGTCAGAGAAAATGAAAAATTAGTCAGCGGAGAGTCAGGGTTTAAAGGTAAAATATCAGAGGGCAAATACGAAAAGTCAAACGCAGAGATTATATACAGGGTGTCCCAAAGTTCGCGCATACGGACCACATAGCTCGAATACTGGAGAAAAACTAAAATCATATCTTAGAGCTCAAAAATGTCGAATGCTCATTATTTTTTGAGATAAAGAAGGTCAAAGTTGGCCAATCACGTTGCGTCTTTCAAAGTTAGGCAGTGGTGTTCCAATTTTTAAACAAATCCTCGACAGCAACTCAAGTCATGGTAAACATTTTTCTCGTTCACAACAGTGACCTTTGGAAACAAATTCGCAACGACGAAACGTGAAATAATTTGAAAAATTATAAAACATCAAACGTTCTTTTTATCTAAATGATTGGAGTTGATTAAAATAATTTCGTAATTTAAAACCTACAAAGCTTGATCAAGTTTATGATTAAAAAAGCTTATTTGTATTTAATCTTAGTAAAAACATGTACAATAGTTGATTAAATACCCAACAAGATCACGAACCTTGTGTGAATCTAGTTTCACGTAAGTCAAACGTGTCAGATAAGTAAAACTTTGTTCTCTAAGTAAATCTGAATTAATGAAAAAGTACTAATTGAAAAGCAAAAAGATAGCACTGATTCAATTAGTTATTATTATTTAACTAATCGTATATCAATTTTTACTAATTTTATTAGAAAAAACCCTGTGTTTTATGCAATTTGACAAAAAAATTAGTTACATTTTTTCAATAAGTTTCGGTACATTTTTCTACCAAGAATTATGTAGATTCGACTAACAGTTAATTGCAATTACTTGGTGCTGCTAGAAGTTAGCCATCATTTGAGCAATAATTAGTCAAATGTAATTCAATATTCAGAGTGAACGAGATCAATTTATTGTTTTTAAATCAGAGCCTTAGAGCTTTTTCTGAAAAAAAGATTTTTTTTTCATGGTTAGGCTGAAATTCAATTATGGCCAAGTATCAATCAATTAATTAATAGTAATCAACAACTGAATTTGTGAATGAAGGTTCACGTAACTCGAATGTGGCAGGTAAGTA
>CAKNWW010209747.1:0-10643 GCA_932074435.1 Andricus kollari
TTTTTTGGGGTAACAAGGAATATTAATTTGCTGCCAAAAAAGACCAATTTGTATACAAAAAAACCAAGAAAAATTAGTTTCATCTGTAACAAATTAATTCTCAATAAGAGGAGAAATGACTTTTGAAGAAAGCAGTTTAATTGTCGACCATAAAGGTGAGCCATTATCCCAAAAAAATCAATTTCAGCTACGTAGTTCAATTCTGTATTACGAAACTACAATTTTCGACAAAACAGTTCAACTTTGAAGCAAACATATGAATTTTCAACTAAAGTTACGATGATTCTACAACTGAAAAAGTTACATAATCAGTGAAAGTAATTTTTTTCAAATTCTTGGAAACGCTTTTCCAACCAAACATACGAATTTTGAACTAAGACTAATTAATTTGTTCCCTTTAATATCTTGTCCTGTAACTTGGTCGGACTCGAATTTTTGTCCCGTCCATTCTTCCTTTTTAATAATCTAGTTGTAACCCGACTCAACACGAAGGCATCCGAACCACGTCGAGTACGCGATCTCAAATACACTATCACGCATCCCCCACTACCATCGGACCGCGTCGTGCCGCGTCGTGCGCGCGCCACATCGCATCGTCTCCCCTCGCCCCTTCGCCCGGTGTACAGGATGGGGAGAGGGCTGGAGTCTTACAGCAGGCCTACCCAAACTGGGGAAACCGACTCATTTGCCAGATGGGATTTTAACACCACCAGTTTCCTCCGCTCAGCTCGGAGGCTTGGGGAGGTGGTGGCTCTCGCTCTCTCTCTCTCTTTCGCCCAAAACTTTTAAACATATCTGCGTTACTGCCTTACTGGATTCTTCAACTACGTCACACGGCACGTGCCACGAACCACTACCCCGCCTCTCAGAGGCGAGTAGAGGCCCGTGGTGGTGGAACTCGAACATGTGGCAAATGAGTCCATTTCTCCAGTTTGGGTAGGCCTGTCTTACAGTCCCTCGTACGATCAGGGCCCCTCCGCATCTCTTATTTTCTATTACTCTAAACGCTAGTGTTTGAAGTAAGTGAAAAAATCGAAATCTTAATTTTTAATTTGCAGCTGAGACAGACCATACATTAATTTGTAATTCATTGTTTATAAGGCCGTAACTAATACATTCTTCGAAGTAAGAGCAAATTTAAAAGAGACCACAGTTTTTCTTTGTGCCTTAATGAAGCTACGCGAATACAAACATGAGATTCGGCAAATCTAGGATTTGGTTGTTAAAAAAAATGGTTATTAACAAAAGAACGACGACAGGGAGAAAGATTATGAGGAATCTACCAGATAAATAATTTTTCAAGAATTCAATTATCCACACCGTAAGATTGCAGGTGGGACAGACCAAACGTTATGTTGCAATTAATTGTTTCTAAGGCCATAATCAACAAATTATTTGAATTACAAGAAGACCTATAAGAGACAAAGTTGTCTAATTGTAAAAACACGTTAAAAATAAAAATCTTGATCTGTATTTTTTTATGAAATGTGTTATTAAAAAAAAGATTTAGATTTTTGCAAGGAAACAAAAGTATTTGTAATGAAGGTAATTTTCCCAAGATTTCTTACCAAAGTTATGGCATCCACCTTGTACGTTGTATACAAAGTCTTTAAGTAGGAAGTTCAAAAAATTGTACACGTAGTTTGCAAAAATCGACCATTTTTTACACTTGTATATTAACACAAGTTTTAGCTCCGTCGGAAAATTTTCTTTTTCCTCGTGGAGCATGTGTCCTGAAAAATTATGATTTATATTTTTTGTCGCAAATTGTCGGTCCAATAGTTGTAGAGATCTTGAAACTCGCACAAGAAAATCTCTGAATTGTCTAACACAAAGCATCTGAAACAGTCGGAAATTCGACTGTTACCTCTTCCCGCAAAACGGTCGATATTAGACAAAATAAAAAAAAATTAAGAGATATTATTTCGACATTCTGTATTGCAATACATTTTCCAAAATTCTGAAATATTAAACAATTTACTTTTGACGATGATTTATTTACACACAATTTATACTGAGAACGAATGGAGATAGGGAGCCGTGTAATGGCTTCAAACGTGCTGTTTTGTAACTCAAATGTAGTACAATAATTAATTTTATGATAAAATCATTCTTACCCAAGAAATATCATTTTTACTATTCCTGACTTTAATCACTGTGGGCGTCAGCCCAGCACAGCGGGACAAGTGTCAGAAAAAAGTACCCTTTCGATGACGAGAGTAACGGAGTCGGCTTGTTTCTGGAATTACTATTGTCATTGGAAAGGATAATTTTTCCTACTACTTGTCCTGATGTGCCAGACCACGTGCCAACACTGATTAAAGACAGCCATATTCAAAATTATATTTCTTCTTCTTATATTTCTAAACAATTGTAGCGTAATAAGTAAATAGTAATTTTTAGAGGATCACTATTTTACTACAAATGCTACATTTTTTACAACTTTTTTCTACAATTTTATTTCTTAATTATTAAAAAATAATTAAATTTATATATAATACTGAGGATTTTTTAATTGTAAAGCAAACATTTACAAATCAATATTCAAAACATTTCAATTAAATTAATTAAATGAGATGCTTAATTGAAATTTAGATTAACTAAAGTCGGTTCCAAACGTCCTAAAAATTTTTTTGCAATAGTTAGAGGGCAAAACGCGCCAAAACAGGGTTTTTGGACTCCTATATCAAGGGTCGACTTTGACCTGTTCCCAGAAGGAGGGCGACGTTAGGAATGTCGAGTTTTGTCATGCGATTTCAGTGCAATAATTAAATTGATGATAAAATCATTCTTACTGAAGAGATATAATTGTGAATATTTCTGACTTTAATCAGTCTGGGCGCGTGACCAACACAGCGGGACAGGTGGCAGCAGAAAAAAGTACCCTTTCTATGACAATAGTAATTCCCGAAGCAAGGCATCTTCAAGACGTTGAAACGGCCCTACTTCGTTCAACCACATCTGTTTCGGCCATTTGGAATTACTATTCTCATACAAAGGGTTCTTCTTTTGGCTGCCACTTGTCCCGCTGTGTTGGTCACGCGCCCAGACTGATTAAAGTCAAAAATATTCAAAATTATATCTCTACAGTAAGAATGATTTTATCATCAATTTCATTATTGTGCAGAAATCGCATGCCATACACTTTTTGTATATAAACCACCGTATAAAGTATACTATTGCATATTTCAGCATTTTAAAAAATGCATTGTACTCGGAAATGTTCAAAGAGTATCTGTGGATGTTTGCACATTTTTCATACCGTCGCCCTCCTTCTGGGAACAGGTCAAAGTCGACCCTTGAAAAAGGAGGCCGAAAACCCCTGCTTTTCGGGCGTTTTGCCCTCTAACTATTGCGAAAATTTTTTTAGGACAAAAGTGAACATATCGCTATATTCGGAAGACTTTAAGCTTTCAGATGCTTTTTATTATATATTTCAGAGATTTTTTTTGCTCGAGTTGCAAGGAAAAAAAGTGAAGGGCCTATATTTTTAATCAAATAACTTTTTGAATTTTTCTCGAAATAAAAAATTTCATGAGGATAATTTTCAAGAGTCTCTCCCATCTAAAAGAAACTTGGACAAAAATTTCTAAGACTTGAAAAAAATTTTTTTTTTCAAATTTTGAAAATGCTCTAAAATTTTAAATTTTGGTTGGAAATATTTTATTTTTTTTTTATTTTTACTGTTTTTTTTTGCGATTAAGACAAAAAATAAGCGTCCTTTCAAAAAATTGTTAATAAAAAATTTTTAGCTGTTTTTTGGATGAGCAACTTCCGTCTATTCATTTTTACATTCTCATTCATGAGAGTGTAATGTAATCGTCCTAATTTTCGGTCTCTGGTTTTTAACGGATCTTTACGTTTCGGCACTCACAGATTCCGAAAATCATAAAATTTTGTCGGTGTCTGTTCTTATGATAATTTTGAATTTTCATCCAAAATATCTGGTTAACGAACTTGACCTTCATTTTTGGACCATTAAAAAGTTTATGAAAGGCTGACTCGATTCGACAAATCCTTCTAAAGTTAGCGTGGCTACAACATTCATGTAACCATACATACAGACATACAGACAGACATACAGACAAATAGACACCGACAAAATTTTATGATTTTCGTAATCTGTGAGTGCCGAAACGTCAAGATCCGTTGAAACCCAGAAATCGCAAATTTGGACGATTACATTACACTCTCATGAATGAGAATGTAAAAATGTAGAACTGAAATACAATACTTTTTACACGGTTTTTCATAAAGCTGATTTTATTTATTTAAGGTGCTTCATATTAGGAATTGATTTAGCCTGTCTTCCCTTTTAATTGTAGGATGGTCGATACAATCAATTGTCACTTCAGGAATTTTCCCAGTTTAACAACTTGTAAAAAACATTTAAAGTGTCGAACGAAATTTTGAAATACACAGAGCCGTCCCTGATCGGGGCCACGACAAAATTTTGTCACTAAATATGTTTAGATAAAACATATTTCTATAATGCTCGGGTAAGAATGAAAAAAAGTTTCGCATGAAAACTTCAGAAAATGCCAATTTTTTGTTCATGTACAGATTTCACTCAAAACAAGAATACGTTCTAATTACCTCCAAAAAAATGGTGTAATTGTACATATTCTAGTATTTATGAAGTAAAATGAGGCAAGTGCCTCTTGAGTTTGGGTCCTGCTTCTAACACCCTCGAAGTTAAATGAATGAAGTAATTCAGCCAAAATTCGAAACTTAACCTACACGATTTCGAAGTTAAATGAATGAAGTAATTCAACCAAAATTTGGAACTTAACCTACACGATTTCATTTTCGATAATGTCCAACACTTTGCACAACATACTCCATTTCATGCTGGGTGGCACCTCGTCAAAGGCATTCAGTAAAATAGTCTCATATTCGTCAAGATCTCGTTCTTGAAGAAATTGATCGTCACTGCTTGGCATTGCTCCCAGCGATGATTCATTCAACACTTCTGTTTCCATCAATAATTCACCCATGTTATCCGCCTTCTTTCTTAAATTATGCATCGTTGCACCAGCATCTTCCACTCTCTTCTCCTCCAATAAGATTTCAGCCTCTTCAGAATGAGCAGCCTGATTAAGGAAATGTTCTAATTCCTCGACGTGATACGCTTCATCCTGCCCACCCTTCACCCTGCTGTCTTCATCTTAGCGCAATCGAGCACAGTCGGGTGTTTTCGCCTCAATTCGGGTTCTGGGAGTCGGGGTGAAGGGAGACGACGCGATGCGGCGTGAGCACGTCGCGGCACGAAGCGGTACGATGGTAGTGGGGGATGCGTGATAGTGTATTTGAGATCGCGTACTCGACGTGGTTCGGATGCCTTCGTGTTGAGTCGGGTTACAACTAGATTATTAAAAAGGAAGAATGGACGGGACAAAAATTCGAGTCCGACCACGTTACAGGACATGATATTAAAGGGAACAAATTAATTAGTCTTAGTTCAAAATTCGTATCTTTGGTTGGAAAAGCGTTTCCAAGAATTTGAAAAAAATTACTTTCACTGATTATGTAACTTTTTCAGTTGTAGAATCATCGTAACTTTAGTTGAAAATTCATCTATTTGCTTCAAAGTTGAACTGTTTTGTCGAAAATTGTAGTTTCGTAATACAGAATTGAACTACGTAGCTGAGAATTATTTTTTTGGGATAATGGCTCACCTTTATGGTCGACAATTAAACTGCTTTCTTCAAAAGTCATTTCTCCTCTTATTGAGAATTAATTTGTTACAGATGAAACTAATTTTTCTTGGTTTTTTTTGCATACAAATTGGTCTTTTTTGGCAGCAAATTAATATTCCTTGTTTCCCCAAAAAATCCTTATTTGGTAGATACTGCATATTTTTTTGTTGAAAATTCAACTTTTTTGCAGACAAATTCGTTTTTTAGCTTTAATTTTTTTTCAACATTGAAAATCAATTATTCTAACTGATTATGTAACTGTTTCAGTTCTACATTGATCGTAACTTTTGTTACAAATTCATCTGCTTGCTTAAAACTATACCTGACTTGCTGAAAATGTAGTTTCGTCCACCGCAAGTTGAAAAATGTCTTTTTTCTTGATAAAAAATTCGCCTTTTTTGTACGAAATTAATATTCTTGGTTTGAAATTTTCACATAAAGTCTTATTTGCTGAAAAATGCATATTCTCCGCTTAACAATTCAAATGTTTTACAGACAAATTCGTTTTTTGGCTTGTGTTTTGGCTTAAAAGTTGTTTTAAAAATTGAAAATCAATTATTTGAATTGCTTATGTAACTATTTCAGTTGTAGATTGACGGTAACTTTAGTTGAAAATGTATCTGTTTGATTCAAAATACATTTTAATTTATTAATTTCTTACAGTTAATAACAAATGATGTGACCTGACAAGGTCTCCTCACAAACACGGCCTTTTCTGAGTTACTAGCAGTGCATTTTATGATAAACAACAAATCCCAACAACAAATTTGTTATAATGGAAAATTTTCGTTTTTATAAATAGACAAAATTATCTTCTAAATACCAAATTATCGTTCGTTAAATAGAAGTTTCCGTTGAAAAGAAAAAAAATAGACAAAAGATAAAACAATCTGCAGTCTGAACGAACTCCGAATTGTGAAAACAATGAAATCCGTGTTGATTAATTAACAATGATAATCTTTAAATGTGACCCCCCCCCCCTCAACCCTTACATGAAACAACAGTGTGACATGTCAACTTTATGAATTCATGTATACATGTGTTCTCAAGTTAAAACTGTGCTCACAAAATTCTCTTCTAAATAGAAAATTATCGTTGGTAAGCAAATACAATCTTTGATCATAAATACAACAATCATTTTCGGCTTCTTCCTGCAAGTTATATTCCTTAATTTGAGTTGAAAATTCATATCTTCGGTTCAAATTTTTCTAAACTGGGAATTTAATTATACAATTTTTGGTTGAAAATTTATCGTTTTAACTTGAAAATTCATGTATTTCGTTGGAAATTCGTCTTTTTTGATCGAAAATTAATCTTCTTGGTTGAAAATCGATCTTTTTGATTGAATATTCAACTACTGCAGTTATAAATTCATCTTTTGAAAATTTATATTTTTGTTTTGAAATTGATTTATTCCGAGTTCCGAATTGTCAAGACAATGAAATCCGTGTTGATTAATTAACAATGATAATCTTTAAATATGCCCCCCGCACGCCACCCTTACATGATACAACAGTGTGACATGTCAACTTTATGCATTCATGCCTACATGTCTTCTCAAGTTAAAACTGTGCTCCAGCAATCTGTGGCGGCCATATTTCCTCCCTAGTAACTTTCACTTCTCTACCTTGAGGTTGGTACTACCTAGAACGCAAGGCAAACGCGCGCGCGGTTCCGCGACGCGCGGAGCGGAATGGGTCGAGTCTGGAATCACCATAAGAGTCGGTGCGTGCGCGCGGCGCTCATCGCTGCCCTAAACAATAACAAATCACGCCAACGCGCATGAGACTTTGCGGCGAAAAACTTATACAGCCGCTGCGCACACATAAGCGAGTGTGGTGCGCGCATCGATGATCCATGATTATGCAAAAACGGTTGCTCGATTGAAGCATCAAATGTGAAGTTCAAGTGGCTCTTGTTATTAGTTGAATAAATTATTATATTTCGTAAGTTGTAAAAGAATTAAAAAGCAGTACTAAAACCGTTTGAAACGAATCAAAAACGTTAAACAGTAAAATTTGTACTGTTTGATTCTGTTTAGACTAGTCAAATACCTTTTCAAGCCAATACAAATTTAAAGCAATTATGTAGAATACTCTGTCAGCTACTTTTATTTTGTTCTGCTTTCAAAACCGAATTTTAACAATAAGTTAAGTTAAAACATCGAGCTCTACCCGATTTTTCAAAGACCGCAACGCGCAACACTCATTAGTATGAATGCAGCGGTTGCAGATATTTTTGACATGAAAGTCTCATGCGAGACGGCGCGGCGCGATTCTTTATTGTTTTGCACATTGGTGAGTGCCGCGTATGCATTAACTATTAATGCGTAGACGCATTCCAATGGCGCGCACGAACGACTCAGTCGTGTTTCGATTTTTATTGCGTAAGGCGTCATTGGCCACTGCGTGAACACGAATGAATCGTGCCTGAACACTAATGAATCGTGCGTACGCAGCGTGCAGTGGTGTTAAGACGCTTTTTTCACGACAAACACGAATGAGTCGTGTCAAATGCAAGAATCAATGGTGTTTGGGTTTCTCCGTGCATCTGTCCATTCCCGGCCTTCCTTTTGGTACGTTACTTTTTACGATCTTGCCTCTCGTGCGAATTTGTCCAAAAATTGAATTTTTGATTTTCAATGCTATTTTTTACGAATAAAACAAAAACTACGCATTCCATTAAAAAGTAATAAATAACAAATTTGGAGATATTTTTTACGTGCAAAATTTGTATTTCTTCATATTTTTTTCATATTTTGCATAACTGACCGCAAAATAGAATTTTTTATTTTTCATTCTTTTTTTGTGCGATCAAAATTTGAAATCTTGATTTTTCACAACATGCAAAAAGTTGTTATAACAATATTGTAGGGTGTTCAAAAAGCAATGATTTTCTCCTCTTAATTTTGTTTCATATCGTGCGTTTTTTGGCTTAAAATTTTCATTTTCATTTGTTCTTTGCAATTTTCTAAATGCTATAAATCCGGAAACTGGACCTTCATTTTAGGACGTGCATTTTCTTGTCGAGTAGCTCGTGGTGAAATTTTGCAAACTCTGCTTTCTTCACTTCGGCTTTAAGAAGTGAAACACTTGGATGGAGTGATGCACTTTCGTCACTTCTGATGTTAAAATTCAGGCCAAGGGTGTCGGCCGCTTGCTCCGCGGCTTTGTAAAGGAACGCTCCTTCACCAATTATCTCGTGGTTTCTGACAATTTTTAGGAGAGGATGTCTGCCATTGGCAACGATATAAGCTGTACTTAGAACGATTCGGTTATGAAGACACTGGAAATTCAGAAGTCCGCGTCCGCCTTGACGGCGTGAAATGTATAATCGCAGAACTGACGAATTGATATGCAAGCTTTTATGCATATGTATGATCTTACGTGTTGTGACATCAAGGGCCTTAAGTTCGTTCTTCGTCCATTGAACCGCACTGTTGTTCCCACGACCAGCTAGGAAAAGGGTTCGTCCATCCTTGCAGAGCCACGCGTGGAAGGATAAGACTGCATACTCTAAGAAGTCGCCCGGTATCCCAGAGTCACCGTTTAAGATACCTCACCCAGGTGCCATTCAGCTTTCGGCACGGTTGTTACGCTTCCGCTTAGGGGTTCTTCCTTCGCGACCATCCCTGGACAATTGTCCGCGACTGCTTATTAATTATAGTAACCACATTCAGAAGAAACCCTTAGTACAGGGACCCTCTATCCGCAACCCGAGGACGCGTTCAGTGGCTTTGTCATATGCCCTTCAGTTCTATTCCAAAGGAATAAATTCCGAATATATATATATATAATTAAAAAATAAGGTTAAACAACCACCACAGGGTCTCATACACGCACACACACACACACACATATATATATATAAAATAGACGTTGTCGCCTCATATATAACGTTGTCACCTCCGAAAACGGAGGTGACAACGTTTTGCCTATTTTTTTATGTAAATCCATTATAGATGTACTTTTAGTCAAAGATATTATACACCAAGATGCGGCAAGTGGCGGCGGAGTGGGGATAGAATTATTAGTAGGGTAGGATAAATGTAGACGGCGATGTCGGCGAAAATCCTAACCCACCCCGCTGTGCCTCTCTACCCGCTGAAGTATCCATCCCCTCTTAACAGTTGTTGTGAGTAAAATGGGCGAAAGAGGCGCTGTCGCCGAAATGATTTTAAGTAGATAATATGGTTTTCTGAAAATATTCATGATCACTAGAGCAATTAGAACTCTGCCTTACCCGGCTATCTAGGTCAATAAGAATCAATAAACAGATGAATATTTATTTGTACATATATATGTACCAGAATTTCCGTCTTATGATTTTTGTGTAATATGATTCGTTTATCTTTTAATAATAATTACATAAAAGACTCAATGATTGGCATAATATATTGTTCAAAATTGGAGTGTAATTAACAAATTATAATTTCGGTGTGAATTTCGCTATTTTGAATAACGTAACGTTAACCACAACCGAGTGAATATATTGTTACGTTTAATACAGAATATCACAGAATAGAAACAAGAAAAAATAACGAACCTTTTTTTATTCACTTTTACCTAATTCAAAATTGTTTAACTTCAAACGATCTGCATAGCTGAAATTATACATTCATTGACAATGCAATTGTCCTTCAAGTTTCAGCACTTGAAGTTGATATGATTTGATTGCGAAAGTTTACATTCAAAAAATTTTCCACTATTAAGCCTTCATATTTTAAATGAAAAAATTGCAAAATTGTGGAATTGTTCAATTTTCGACACTTACATTTTTAATTTGAAGCCCTTCAAGTTGAGAAGCTGCACATTTTCTTTATTTTTTTTTACGCTTACTATGTTTAATTTTTAAGGCTCTAAAAGTATACTATTTCAAAACTAAGAATGCTTTCACTTTGAAACGGGTTGTATTTAAAAGTGTTAAGTTGTGAACAGTTTGATT
>CAKNWW010209750.1:0-12353 GCA_932074435.1 Andricus kollari
CAAATGTTTTTGAGTTGAAACATTCTAGTTTTTAGAAATCAATCACAATTGAGAAGACGTCATCACTAATATGCTAAAATATTAGGTTTTTAACATTTAAAATATTTACTTATAAACTTTATATCTTAATTAAAATATTAAAACTGTAGTTTTAAATCTTAGTCGAGTCCATGACAAAAATATTCTTCATAACTAAGCGAACAAAAAAAAATCAGCATTTTCAAAAATTGGACTTTTTATATGGTTAAAGTATTTAAAAGTCTTTGAAAGATTTGTTGAATTGATTATTATTATTATTAAATAATAGAATATATTATTTAGACAATCTTACATTTTTCATAAACCTAAAGTTTTCAAACTTCTTATTTTAATAACAATTTAATTAAAAGGTAAGCAAACAAGGAACTCGGGTTTCCCGAGAACAATAGTTTCGAGATACTAATCGAAAATGGTACCACATACATACTTTTATTAATTGGATTTACGAAACAAACATAACTATTCTCAAAATTCATCAATATGCTATAATTTATCGATGAATCTATTTGTGAGACGAATTTTTCGTTCATTTTCGTTTGTTTACAAAACATAAGAAAGTCACCATAACAGCCAAGGAAAAAAACTAATAATTCTGAAGCTTCCAATATCTCTTTCATAAAAAGCTAAAGCAATGGTGGATATGGATTTTTTTAGAAATTGCAAATAAACTAAATATAAAAACTGTGACAAATAGTACTCCTATTAATGAAACTGATATTTTACTTAGGTTACAATATGGATTCTTAAATGTATATACGAGCATTGCGAAGTAAGTAAACAAAATTTTGCACGGTATCTTTCATATTGGAAAACGGATGGTCTTCCCCAAATTTATCAACTAAAAGTAAAATATGTTTTCAGCCCGCTTATGCTAGTCCACATGCTTGCACAGTGGATGGTTACACAGTTTCCTGTCGGGATGCATGCATATACAGTTACGTAGAATCATATTTTCTTGAGATTAATTTTTTAAATAACTTAAAATACTGCATTCACAAATGGTTAAGTTTTCAAAACTTATAGTTAAAAATTCATTAAACCCAATTACTTTAAGAATAAATTTTTTTAAAGTAAAGTGATACAATGCGAAATAGTTCTCTTTTGAAAATGTAGTTACATTCGAAATATAATGTAAATAATTTGGTTAGAAGGAACAGATTTTTTTAAAAGATATTATTATATATATATTATTATTAAAAATATTAATAACTGTTTCAGGTCTCAACATAAAATATCCGGGACCATGCGTATAGGCGTAAGCCTAAATTGAAGCCTCCCTTATCTGGATATCAATTGCAATAATAAAAAATATGTTACTTTTGTTCGTATAGTGTATCAAAATAAATAAGAAAATAATAAATAAACATAGCTGTAAAAAATTACCTAAAGAAATGTAATTTTGAATTTAAAAATAAGAATATTACCATTTCAGGCCTCGGACTCACGACACTATTGACACCTTTTGACACTTTTTTTAACGAGGCAAGTATTTTTCGACTATTTTGAAAAAAATTACAATAATGCTACTATTTTCGCAAATTACTAGCTAATGAACCTATTTCTTGACT
This sequence comes from Andricus kollari, assembly GCA_932074435.1. Lineage (NCBI taxonomy): Eukaryota > Metazoa > Arthropoda > Insecta > Hymenoptera > Cynipidae > Andricus > Andricus kollari. Next base: position 1,608 of record CAKNWW010209750.1, read on the forward strand.
TTGCCTTTGAAAGTGTTTAAAAACTTTTTTGCGAATTGACTAAAATAACGTATTCGCCATTGCAAAAATCGAAATTTCAAATGTTCCCATAATTTTGGAGATTTCAATGTTTTCAAAAGTTCTGAAGAAATTTTAAGAGATATTAAATTTTTTTAAGATAATTCATAGGATTTCAAATTATTTCAAGGAATTTGCAATTTTCTAGGATCTCCAATGACTTTGAGGATTTACAACATTTTAATGGAATTCAAGAGGTTTGAAAGACTTCAGAGGATTTTGAGGGGATTTCAAGAAATTTCTAGAGAACTTTCAGGAGCAAATAAAATGGAATTAAATTTTACGGGACTTCTAGGGATTTCTATGGATTATATGGGATTTTCCGATTTCAAAAATTTAAACATTTTTAAAGGAATTTTAAAAGACATTAAGCATTTCAAAATGTTGTACGGGATTTTACAAGATTAAAGGGATTTAAAAATTTTTAAGAATTTTAAAGAATGTAGTGTATTTTCAAAAATACCGAGGAATACAATGAGATTTCAAACAACTTTGTAGAATTGTTAAGGTGGTCGCTAGACCGAGAAATGACAGTGAATTTATTTTTTGACCGGGAATTTTTGCATATTTTCAGAAGAACAATTGGTCTAATCACTTGAGATATTACAACTTTTATATCAAATAATCCAATGCAATTTCAAATAAGTTATTCGATTTTAACTTTTTTAAATATTAAGTTTAATTGTTAACTTTTTTAATGATGAAATCATTCAGTTTAAAATGTGTAATCCTAAAATCTTTTTTATCACAAATTTTCCATTTTGGATCTTCATTATTAAGCCTAGATTTTCAATTTAAAGAAATTCCAAAATTCAGTTTTCAAGACTTACATAAATAAAAATTAAAAGTGTTTAAAATCGAAAATTTTTGATAAAATAAGTCTTAAGTTAATTAACTGTAAATATAAATAAATTAATGATGTTTAAAATTAAACTGTAGTTCGAGTACTAAAAATTAAACAATAATTCGTTTTACAAGATGATTCTGAAACTGTTCAAAATAAAACAATTTACAGACTTTAGGGCTAAAAATTGAACTTTTTCAATTCGGGAACAATTAAACGCTTTTATACCATTTCAAATCGTATTTCAAAATTTTGAATCTGAAATATTCCATTTTTAACTCATTGAATTAAAAAGTTTAATTTAAAAAAAAACAGTTTTATAATAAATAGCGACATTTAACTATTTATTAAAAATGAGCAACTATAAATCAAATATTCAATACTAAACAATTTGAAACTGAATTATATCAAATAGAAAGCCTTGAATCATCAAAATTTCAGAGTGTTAAAGTTAAATTTTTAACGTTACAATTTTAATTGCTGCATTTTGTAAAATTTCAGTTTTGAGTAAAAGTTCTGATTTTTCATTTTTAAACAGCAAAAGAAAAATTATTAATTTAATACGACTTGAAATTGCAATAATTTTACTTCTAATTTAAAAAGTCTTCAGTTCAAGGAAATTTTTAATGTTTCTAACTTAAAATTGCTTAGAATAATATAATTTTGAACATTTAAAAATGTGATAATTTATTTTTAAATTTAGGGCATCGAAAACAATAGCGTGGTTTTATATTTTTCAACTAGAAATCTTTGAAATATTCAATCTATAGAAATTTAGAATTTAAAATTTTACAGTTTCATTACATTTAATTTAAAATTGTTTAATTGAAAAGTTTTGAGATCTACCATTTTAAACGTATAGATTATTTTGCACAAATAAAATATTTATAGAAAAAATATATATATAATTATATAAAATTAATCAAATATTAAATAAAAAATTTCAAAATTAAAAATGTTTCAAGCTTCAAATTTAAAAGTATAAAACTCAAAAGAGTTCAACTTGAGCGCCTTAATTAGCAGTTTAGTTTTTTTTTTAATTTCCATGATCGTAAAAAAGTTTAGCAAACCCAAAAAGGATAAAAAATTTTTTCCTCGATTAAAACTGCATTCCAGATTATAGACAACTTCTAGAGATTAAAAAATTTCTGAAGGATTTCAAATGATTTCGTAAGATTTCAGAAATTTAAAAGATTTCAAAGATTTTAAGGAATTTTACAATATTTGTAGGATTTAAAGGATTTCAAAAGAAATTAAAAGATTCTGTAAGACTGCAAAGAATTTCTACAGATTTTAAGAAATTTGAAAAAAATTGTAGAGTTTTCCAGGGGTTTTAGAGGATTCCAACAAAATTCAAGTGTTTTTATAAGATTTCAGTGAATTTTAACGAATTTCAACAACTTCAAGGGATTTCTGAAGTTTTAGGGTATTTTAAAGGATTGCAATGAATTAAAAAAAAATCAAAGTATTCAAGGGATATTACAGGACTTTATCTGATTTTGTGGATTTTACGGTATTTCAGTGGGCTTCAAAGATTTAATAATTGTTTAATTAATTTTGAAAGATATTATAGATCACCACTTTTCAACAAGAAATACATATGTGTGAAAATATAATCTACGTAATAAAATAATCAACTGAAATAATTTTAAATGCTTCATAATTTTCCTTACTTACTTATCTCGCTAGTTATTTTTAAGAAAAAAATCTTGATTGAACAAATATTGTCTTAAAACTGATTCAGATTTCAAGATGATGGCAATAAAGGCTGTCGTTTTCTTAATAAGTAAGTAATTATCTATACGAGAAATATATACTTAAAGAGCACTTTTTACAACATATGTTGAAGATTTACATATTCAATGAGAAACTATTTGAAATAAATCAATTTAATAAACCACACGCTATGTGTTACTTTTAATAATTGAAATATTATTTAATGAGTTTTCTCACATTTAAGAGCAAATAGTATGTTATGACGTGGCGATTATCCCACCAATCCATTTGGTTCTTTCCTGTTTTATTTTTTATCTTAAACAAATATTTCGCTGCAATTGTTTAATACTTCAGAAAAGTTAAAGATATAAGAATGAAAACTGGATAATAACCAATTTTTCAAAATTCTGTTCTGAACGATTTCAAGTAATTTAGAATCTTATTTCTCGATACCCATTAGGAATATGTCAAAATCATTTCTCCCTTCACTGGAAAAAATTAATTTAAAAATGATGAAAATAACAACTGGATAAGGATCATTTTCCGCTCTAAAACACAGAAAATTAAAAAAAAATCTTTGCTCTAAAATATTGCAAATAATGGCTACATACTCCTATAATTTTGAGTAAATTTTTCATCAAGTAGTATAGAAATAATTTTATTTTTTTATTTAAAAATTAATTTTTTTCTTAATGTTTTCACATATTCAATGTAATGTTCTTAGGGAACATAATATGCTTCTATACTTTAATCAAAATTTTATACTTGAAAAGCAATCGTGGACAACTTTTTTTTGTTCATCCTGTAAAATTTAATTTTTGGTCCTCATGCAATTCTCATGTTTCCAACCACTGTTATATGTGAAATTAAGTTAAGAATAAATTAATAAATAATTTTTTTTTTATTTTCAAAGCTATCGCAACTTTAATCTTGGCAACCTGGCAACTTCATTCAAGTGCGGTACTAAAGGTATAGAAAATTAAATGTATAAAGATCATTGCGATGTAAGTAAACAATATTTTAAGCATCTCTTTCATATTAGAAAACGATTGGTTTCTCTAAAAATTATGAACTACAAAATAAAAAAAAAATTATTTTAGCCCCCTGGAGCTCATACACATGTGTATTCTTTTGAACGTCGTACAGTTTCATGTCGGACGGCTTGCATACAGTTGCGTATAATCATATTTTCTTAATATTAATTTTTTAAATAACTTTAAATTAAAATACTGCTTTCACAAATTAAATACATAATTTGATTAGAAATAACAGATTTTTGAAAAAAAAGTATTATTTACATTATTATAAATATTAATAACTCTTTCAGCTTACAAAGTGATGCATACGGGACCATGTTCGGGGTCCACATCTTCATCATGAGTTGTAATAATCTGAATTCGAGTTGCAATTTTAAACTTTCCAACGAGAAATAATTATGTGAAAATGAAATCCACGTTATAAAACCATCACGTGTAATAATTTAAAATGTTTATTCATTTTCCTTGCTTACATTTTAGAATACTAGCATCAAAATAGAAATTTCGAATAACTTTTTATTTTTGTAGGTTCATTTCTTAATTTGTTTTTAAGGTTTATATAAATATAATTTTCCGAAGAGTCTTAAGAAAATTCAAAAAGATTTTCAAATATTTCAGATGTATGTCAAATCAAAATTGAAAAAAAGTCAATCTCCATTCAAATAGTTGAATTTTCAAACAATAAAAATGAATTCTTAATAAAAAATGTAATAGTTATATTTGAATAACATTTTCCAAGAGAGACCAATTTTCTACAAGAAAAGTTAATTTTTTAACCTAATAAGTGAATATTCAACCAAATATATGAATTTTCTATCAAAAAGATTCATTTTCGACCAAAAAGGCCAATTTTCAACTAAAATGATGAATCTTCAACTAAAAAATTACTTTTAAACAAAGTAGTTCTAATTTTAATTAAGTAGCTGTATTTTAAAACAAAAAAAAGATTGATTCTCTACAAAAATGCAATAGTTGATATTTCAATCAAAAAGAGATGAATTATTGAAATAAATTAAACAAAATAGTTGAATCCTAAACCAAAAGCATCAATTTTCAACCAAGAAAATTAATTTCCTGCCAAAAAAGATCATTTTTCAACAAAATGGTTACATTTTCAATCACAGGCATGAAATTTCAACTAAAATGATGAATGTTTAACCAAAAATATGTATTCTTAACGAAAAATATAATAATTGAACTGAAACATATTTTTAATTTTAAATAAAAAAGATTTGAATTCATCCGAAAAAACGAATTTTCAATAATACCTATAGTTGAATCCTCAGCCCAAAAGATTTTTGTTTTAAACTAAACATTTAAAATTTAAATGAAAATAAAAAAGATGCAATTTCTACCAAAAGAGATAAATTTTCAAATCAAAAAGACAAATTTTCAACAAAATTGTTGAATTTGCACCCACAACAAATTTTTCAGTTCAAAAGAACGCTTTCAAAATTAAATTGTTTAACTTTCAAAGATTCATTGTAAAATAGTTTAACTTAACATTTTATTTACGTTCTGAATATAATCTATACAACTTTTTGAGAAGTTACAGATTTGTAAAAAGACATGTATATTGGCATAATAATAAACATTTCAGATATTCCAATAGAACATCCGGGAAAATGTAATGAGCAGAAGTAAAAAAAATTGTAGTATCCTGAATCGGAGGTGCTGAATGAAAATTTTTTGAATTTTAGAATACATATAATCAGTGATGAAAGAATAAGAAAAATGAGGAAATTCTATTTTCCTTGACTATAATATGCTGGAATTTTTTATTCTTACGTAGCAAGTTGTGTAAAAAAATCGGTGATATGAGGGTTGGCCTTTTTTGAGTCCGACATGAAGTTGAACACTTAACAATTATTTGATTTTTTTAAATTACTCAATTACGAAAATTCTCTTATTTTGAAATAATTTGCTTCTAATGTACATTTTCTCAATATATCTGATGATAGTTTTATCATATTTCAACTATATATGAGAAATTCCTTAATTAACACTGATTCATATTCCAATTAAGTCACATATACTGACCTACATAGAGTTCTATCATGATTATTAGAGCCCCAGAGTTATTTCTTACACGATTTTCCGACTCTTAGAGTAATAAAGCATTTGATAAGGGTTCCGCCAACCGTCGATAAATCATTATGATCTTAATCAAAATTACCGTAGAGTATTATGATATAATACCCTGCCTTTCGATCAGGTTCAAATGGGCCATTTTCTTGTTATCACCTTTTTCGTTTTTCTATCATGCCTAACAAATTTATTGATAACAATTATTCGAAATAGAATTTTATGGCTTAGAAATATGAACAAAGATATTTAATTAAATAGAGCTTTATATTCAAACTTTTTAAATAAATATATAAAAATTCAGTTTATAAATCCATTTACTTTTTCTACCCAATAGTTCATTTGCGATTTTCTTTATTGAAACTAACGTATTGAAAAATGGACACAAATTGTATTAGTGATTAAATTGTTAATTACTTCGATTGATTAAAACGAGAAAAAAAATATCAATATATATGTGCTACCTGATGCAGTTCATGTCGATATCCAAACAATTGTCGGTACAGCATTTATCTGAAATTAACTTGGCAGGAAGCCACTGTTGAAGTCCGGTAGTTTGTACAAAATGTAATTACTAATATGTTCACTAGGGTGGTCAAAAAAATTAATTTTGAGATACAATGTGCACAACGGCTTATAGCCTGTTCCTTCTTTGCCAGCAAAAAATTAAAAAAAAATGTTTTTCTTCAAAATGCATGAAATAGTACTTTATATGCTGCAGCATAATTATTTCAATAGACAGAAGTTTTTTGCATTTATTCACTTTTTATTTATAAGCATGCCATAATTGCCATATTACACACAAGGATAATTAAATTAATTCAATAATTCAATTTTATCATCATTTTAGGGAAGAGCAAGGTGCGCCGGTACAAATACGCAATAAATCTTATCCTATATTTGGGTATAAAAGAAATAGTTTAGACCACTGTTTAACTTAATTTCCGAAAATTATTTTTTAAGGTCGTCGCGTGACCTCTAAATAATTTCTAATTCAATTTTCCCTTCACACAGATTATTTATATGATAAAGGGAAGCATTCCCGTGGAGAAATTGCCCAATTTGATCCCGATTCCCGACGTGGCCCCGATCGGGTTAACCCGATCTGGCCCTGATCATGGATACTGTTGTGGTCCTGATCGGGGCCACATCGGGTTATTATCTGTAAATCAAAGTTAGTTTAACAATTAGAATTAATTAAATTTAAAATTACTGCCTGTCTCAATTGGTGAATATTCAACTGATTTTTAGTTCAGTGACTAAGCTAAAGTTAAATTAGTGTAATTAAACTTGCAGGTAGTAGTGTTATTTGATTACAAAATAAGATTGTTTTCATTAATCGTTTTTAATATTTTTCATTTTTTTAAAAAAAATTTGTTGACAAAAAATGTACTTAAAAAAAATAATATAGAAAACAATTTTGAAAAAAAATGTTGGAAAAAATTTCAATGAACAAAATTCTTGGGAAAAATAGTATGAAAAAAATTGTTGGAAAAATTTTTTGATTAATACAGTTTGCGATCGAAAAATAATTTTAAAATTCTAAGTTATTATTTCGATCCTCTATTTTAACATTCAATTGTTTTTGAGTACTCACAAAATTTTTTTTGACGTGTCACGCGTCTCTCTTCCCAATAAAATTTGTGTTTGAAAAATCGACTGGATCACGGACGACCCACGAGGACGACGGAGGGTCAAGTATGATTAGTTTGCTCTGTTTACTTAACATTTCTTTTTTAATGTAAACGTTAAGAAAATGAGATAACATGATTCCAAGATAAATGAATCTCTGAATAATTTTGAATTGTAAGTCTCGATAAAAGAACTCGGGTTATAACATTTATTCTTGGGTTTTTTTGGACGTTGATCGTTACATCATTTTTTTATTTATTAAAAAGAATATTAAATCGTATGGAGCAGAATTTGATGAAATTTTGGATTTTTTTCAGATTAAATACAATGAATCTAAACATTATTCGTCAATTTAGAATACGTATTTAATTTTATTCTGTCAATAATAATATTTTTCTTTTGCAAATCATTCATAAAAATTCTTTGCAGATTTGATTTCGGAAAGGTGCATCATATCTGAGGACGGTACACTGCTGCACATCGGCTCTGTGTTCAGCAATGCAAAAGATTGGGGTAGAAATAGAAAGTTCAGGACAAACCTCTGACACGTTTATCTATTTTTTTAAATATTTATACGCAAAGTGATAATAATTGTTTTAAAATATTTAATTAATGAAGTTTAATATAATGAATTAATTGTTTACTTTTTTATTGAATAAATGATATTTTTATGATATTATTATAAATAAAGATTAGAAGGGGCCTGGTCAGGGCCAGATCGGGCCTTCCTTATGGATACCCCAGTCTGGCCCTGATCGGATTAGGCGTTTCATTTCGAGTCTGGCCCTGACTGGGATGCCCGATCAGGGCCAGATTCTGCCAGATCTGGCCCCGATCAGGGCCACACCGAAATTTCTGCACGGGTTTAGGCTATTGTGTGATATTGCGTTAGAAAATTATTTTTTTTTTACTGATATAAAATGGACCACTCTGGTGTTAATTTCGTATGGAAATATAATAAAATCAATACTAAAAGTTATTTTTAATTCTGTAGAAAAAATAATTTTTTTTTGTAATTCATAGTAACTATTATCTAAAATAATAGAAAATAAAGGACAATATTGTTGATATTTTATGGAAATTGATATCTTGACTTCAGAATTAATATATAATATTTTTACATAGGCAATCAAACCGTTGCCATTTTGTTAAAAAAAAACAATTTCAGGCGAAAATATAAACATGACCTATTATTCTAGAAATCTTATCAATATTCTTATCAATCTAATTATTTTAAATTAACAATAGAAATTTTAGACGAAAAACACTAACATGAAATATCAAACAATTATTGAGGATTGTAAATATTTTTTTAAACCTAATGTGATTCGTTTTAAATCACTGATTTTTTATGAAGAACGTTAAAATAACCTAAAATCGTTAAAAAGTTGTGAATCTTCTTTGAAATATTTTTTTCTCTAACATACCAGTCTCCGATAATAAACACGAAACTATCAAAAATTGTTAAAGAATTCTGAAGCTTGTTCAAATTATAATAATTGTTGGTTGAAAATACCAATTTTCGATGTAAAATGTCAACGTAACCTAAAATTGTTAAAAAATTATTATTCTTCTTTGAAATCTAGCGATTTTTGCATACAAAATTTCAATTTAAAAAGAAAAACACAATCCGAAATTGTTCAAGCTCTTATAAATTTCATTATGTTAAATAAAAATTATTGTACTTAAATCTGATGATTTTTGGTTTAAAATACCAATCATTTTCGACGAAAAACACTAAAACATAACATAACAGAAAATTGCACAGAATTGTGAAACTTCCTAAAAATCTAATGGGTTTTGTTTAAAAAAACCGATTTCCAGTAAAACGCTAAGATATCCTGAAACTGCTAAAAAGTTGCAAATTTTGTTCAAACTATAAGGATTTTTGTTTTAAAATACCACTTTTTGGTATATATCGCTAGCATAACCCAAACTTGCTGAAATATGTGAATATTTTTAGAAATCCTTTTTTATTATTGAAAATAGTTCCAATTCTTGTCAAAAAACACAAACGTATTCCAAAATTGTTAAAAGATTCTAAATCTTGGTCAAATCATGATTGTTTTTGTTTTAATATGCCAAGTTTTGGTGTAAAACGCTAGAACGTAACCTAAAATTGTTAGAATATTATGCACCTTAAATATCTAATGATTGTTGTTAAAAAAAATATTACATGTGAAAAACCTTAATATAACCTAAAACTGTTGAAAAATAGCAAATATTGTTAAAACTATAATAATTTTTGTTTTAAAATACCATTTTATGGTGTAAAACGCTAACTTACCCTATAAAATTGTTCAAAGTTGTGATTTTTTTAAATCTGATTTTCTGATTAAAGCTTCAAATTTCCAACGAAAAACACTATCATAATCCAAAATTGTTAAAATATTATAAATGTGGGTCAAATTATCATGATTTTTGTTTTAAAATGCCAATTTTGGGTGTAAAATGCTAACGTAACCTGCTAAAAATTTTCACAAACTGTGGACCGGTTGAAATGTCGAATCTTGATAATGATTTTTGTCTGAAAGTGCTTATTTCCATTATAAAAGTAACTAGCCGCCAGAAATATAAAAAAAACTTTTGAGTCTTCTTTAAAACTTTATGATTTTAGACTAAAAATCTTTTTAAAATAATAATTTTCAGCGAAAAACACTATCAGAAAACATGTATATTTACAACGAATTATTAGATAATTTGAAAGATTTAATTTAACCGCGCAAGATTATTCAAAAACACAAATGTCCTTTAATTCCCATAAGGTTTCCTATACATTTTCTTAATGGTAAGGATTATTTGTAGATTTAATATTCAAAATTAAAATCAAGGATATAAAACAACTTTAATTAATGAAAAGCAAATCAGGTTTGTAATAAGAACGAATGTGAGATTTTTGAGATATGCCGTTTCACCACTTTTTGGCGGAATTTCAGGAAAATTTATGTTGTTCAATTTTTCACTCTACAATTTAGTATTTAAATGTATTCAAATATTCAAAATTAAAAAAAAATCAAATAATAGGAATGAAGTATACTAAATATTTAATTTGTGTAACAATTCGAGGGCCATTGTAGGATCTTAACAAGTATAACATTTGGAGATATTATTATCAAAATATAAAAATGTTCTACTATTTCTACAAATCATTATTTTCATTAGATTATTAAGTGAACATGTAGCACCATCTATTTTTCAATACAATGGATATAAAATGATTCATTTATTTGCACAATTAAAATTTTATTTACTCAACGGTTGTAAAATGCTGCTCTGGAAAGGTTTTTAGCCTCTCCTTTAAAAGTAGGTTGATTGGACTTAGCGCAGCTTCCCGTGGAGAAATTGCCCAATTTGATCCCGATTCCCGACGTGGCC
>CAKNWW010209754.1:0-10693 GCA_932074435.1 Andricus kollari
AATTACAAATCTTTTGAAAATATTTTGTAGAATATAAGGGTTGTTTGTCGAGTTTCGTCTTATTTTTTTTGTGCAGCTACTAATGCTTTGAAGAGATTGACTAGCACGAAGTTGAGTGAGCGACAATTTAGAAGCTGATACCTTTTCAGTCACATTCATTTTTTGCTTCACAAGTGATAAAACGATCTTCTCTTCGGCCTTTGGGCTCGATTCTACTATAACCTCATTCAATTTGTCTAAACAAAAGGACGAATTGCATTAGTGTGATATTCCTCTTGTTATTAGGAAAAAAACAGTAGCTGTAGCGCTTTTCAGAGGACGGCTTTATGGGTTAATCTGAAAAAACCCGAAGGAATCAATTAAGAACTTAGGCAAAATCAGGATGAATTAAATTTTTTAGATCATACTTGAAAATCTTACCTGAGACATTTTTATTTTTAATATCTGTCAATTTTCCTTGTCGCTTTCGTAAAATTTTGTCTTTCGCAAAATTTCCAAAACTCTGAATCTTGCGATCATAATCTGCGTCATAGACGAAGACAATTTCAAAATTCTCTTTTGATTTCATGGATATTATTGCCATATTCTTTCTTTTCCCGAAGCAGAATGAACCAATTTTTTCACGGTTTTCATCGTGTATTCCCGTTATTTTCATCAACATCGAAAAAAATTAATATCAGCAAGACACAAGTAAAAAATGTACAGTTATTGCAAAAACAAACAATAACCTGCTCAGTCGGTAAAAAAAATTTTTTGATTAACTGAAAACACTTTGCAAAACATAATGAAGTAGATTACAATATTTAAAAAAAAAATTTCAGTGAATTACATTATTATTGAAAGTTCGGCCACATCTTACGAAACATTTTAATTTTAACAAAAATTGTTTTCCGGGATAGTGCCTAGCTTTTTGTTTTTGTCTTAAAATAGTCGCAAAGTTCCCCAGAAATAAAATCAATTGAAGAATCAATAATAGAATCACCTTTCGACTGAACTCCACCCATGGGAACCTTTTGTTATCCTTTTTCTAATCTAAACTGAAAAAATGATACACTTTTTTTCATTTTATATTGATATCGACCGTCTATGCACACTACGGCAGTTTTGGTCAAATTTAACACTTTTCGGGTAATTAAAAGTTTAATTGCAATTTTTTTCTATATCCTTTGGGTTATATGTTTCCTAATCTATAGTCCAGAAATGGTGCACATTGTTCATTTTATATTAAAATCGGCCGTCTACGTGCATTGAGGCATTTACACGGGCAATTTTGGTCTAATTTGACATTTTTCCGATCATTGAAAGTTCTATTTCAATTTTTTTTCTATATTCCTTAAGTTACATGTTTTTCAGTCTAAAATAAAAAGATGGTGCACTTTTTCATATTATTATTAGATCGGCCGTCTAGGTGCATTGAGGGTTCTACACGGGCAATTTTGGTGAAAGACATTTTTCCGTTTATCGGAAATTTAATTTTAATTTTTTGTCTATATCCCTTAAGTTACATGTTTTTCAGTCTAAAGTCAAAAAATGGTACACTTTTTTATATTATTATTAGATCGACCGTCTATGTGCATTGAGACGCTTACACGGGCAGTTTTGGTCAAATTTGCCACTTTTCTGACTCAGACGAAATGTCCTGCAGCAAAGTAGTTAATGTGAATAAATCCTTTATAGTTCTTTAATATTATTTACTTTTCTTCCAAGAAACGTTTGCAATGCAAATCTCAAGCTCAAGCCTGATTAGCTTTCAACCATTTTTCTTTTATTATATCACTACCTTTTTCAGCAATCATATAAACTGCAGCATTAGTGTTTCCTCTAGGAAGATTCGGCATGACAGAAGCATCAATTACACATAAATTTTTAACACCATAAACACGTAATTTTGAATCAACAACTGCTTCCGCGTCTTCTTTAGGACCCATTTTACAAGTGCCAACAGGATGATATAATGTGTGAGTATATTGTTTTATCACACATATCCAATATTCATCACTATTGAATTTAAATGCAGCACAAGGAGGCAAAGACGTTTCATTTAACTTGAAGTTATTTTCTTTAAATGCTCTAGTATTAAATAATCCAAGAGTTATTCGCACACCTTGAATCAAGCGTTTCATATCTAACTCATCTGTTAAATATCTTGCTTGAATTATAGGTGCACCCCAGGTAGGATCCGTGACATTAAGTGTAATAGATCCTTTACTTTTCGGTGTTAGTAGACCTGGATTGATATTAAATTGATTGTAGTAAACAGCGTAATCACTATCAGCTCGAAAAAGTAATTGTATGTCCGGGGCGCCCTGAGATTTTTCATACTCAGTTCTGACAAATGCAGTAATAGTAGTGATACCTATGTTAGAAAATGGTCCTCTATGTGTTGCAAGATAATAACTCAAATCTATTAGTTTTTGTGGACAAATAGGACTTTCTATCTTTCTGCCTACTATCTGACAAGGTATTCCCGAAAAAGTTACGTGATCTTGAAGATTATGGCCGACAGATAAATTTTGTATTACATCGATACCATGTTTCTGAAGCTCGTCAGTTGGGCCTATTCCAGAAAGCATAAGTAACTTTGGTGACTCTATAGCACCTGCAGACACAATCACTTCTTTCCTTGCCATTACCTTCCTACTTTTACCTGTGAGTGTATTTGTATACTCAACACCTATAGCTTTTTTTGTGCTAGGATCAATTAAAATTTTTGTTACAAATGTTCTAGTTTCTATAAACAAATTAGGCCTTTTTTTTCGAATTGGCCGAAGAAAAGCTTTGTTCGCACTTTCGCGGGATCCATTATTTGATGTTGTCTGCAAATGCATGGACCCTAACTGTGACTCCCCATTGATGTCCATATTTTTAATTCCGAGTTCATCAAGTCCTTGTAGAATGATTTCTGCATCTGGTGTTATATCAGGAAATCGTTCTACAGATAGATATCCTCCAGTTTGATGATATTTCGAATTTTCTTGCAGAATCTGAAAGTCAGATAAATTTATTATAGGATTCTGGGCAATCCAATTTCCGATTTGCAAAATACGGAACTGCTTACATCCTTATCTCCGTTGTCTTCCGATTTTTTGAAGTAAGGCAATACATCTTTGTAACTCCAACCAAGATTTCCCGAATCTTCCCATGCATTAAAATCTTCGGCATTTCCTCTAACGTACATCATGTAGTTCATTGTGCTTGATCCGCCCAATGCCTACACAATATAAATTTCTTAAATTTATTACTCCTTTACTTAAGTTTGAAAAGATGTATCATAATAATTGAAATGTTGGTTATAAACTTTTTAGCTATTATAATTTAGGAAATTACTTTTCCGCGAGGCCAGGGACATCCTTCATCTATCAAACATGAATTTTCGTCTGGTTGGGTTCGATACTTCCAATCAATGTCAGTTCCTTCAAGTGCAAAAGTTAATCCTGGTATATTGGTAGCCGCTGGCTCCTCTCCTCCAGCTTCCAATAATAGTACCTGAAAATAATTATTAATATTCTCTATATTTCAGTAAAATGTACCTTAGATTCAAAGTTAAAGAATTTTTATACACAGCCCACTAAAAAAAGTTTTAAAAAAATGAACATTTTCTATAAAATTCCCGTAATTATACTTTGATTTGTGTTAACAACTATTCGGTAAACCTAAAAAATGTTATTTGAATCTTTAAAACAATGTTTGAAAACTGAACATATATTTTCTTGTTTTCAATTATTATCAAGAATATTTACCTTCCATTCGCTGATCTCTGTCAGTCTATTTGCAACTACACATCCTGCGGATCCAGCTCCTACTATAATGAAATCAAACTCTGGTGGTTGCTGCTTTACTTGCTTAAAATAAATAAAATTGTTTGAAAATATTTTATTAAATTTTAAGAAAGTAAATCTAGGTTTCAAATTACAGAGACTTTTTAAGATAAGAGAGAAGCGGTAATGTGGTGCGCATGACGTATGTCAATCCATAGAAAGAAAAATATAATCGATAATGTAATGGAAAAATATTTAACACGTGGATCAATATTTTATCTTTGCTTTATTTTTAGAAAAAAAAGAATCTATAAAAATCCAATTACTTCAGCATTTAGTCTTCTCAAAAGAACACGTGCGTTGAAACTTATCTTACCTGATAGTATTGCGTCGCGTACCATTAATTTTATCTGTTTGCAATTAAAAAATAATTTTTTAACACTCGAACGCTTAATTTCAGTAAAATCATTTATCTATATCCATTCGCAGTTTAAAAAAAATTTAGGTTATATTTTGGTTGGAAATCAGCATGCAAAGCTATAGATATACCATTTATGGGTTAGTTACTTTTTCTAAATAGCTAGTTAACAGTTAACGTTACATAAAAAAAAAAGTAACTGGTTATCGTTATCGTTACGCAGACGCATTTCTTTCTCAAATCACTTTTAAGTCACTTTCTAAACATATTATCGCTATAGTCACTTCTTTGACATAAAAAGATCACTTCAGATACTTCTTTCAATAAATTAAATCAAAGAACCCAAATATTTCTGAATTTGATTGAATTCCGCATTATTTTGAATTCAACCTTAATTCTTTTGAATTCTCTCTAATTTTACTGAAATGAATGGAAGATTTTGGAATTCACCCTGAATTTTATTTAATTTTGTATTGAATTCTTCAAACTTATTTTGAATTAACTATATTTCTTTTGAATTTAGAGTGATTTTTTACTTTACTCAAATTTATTAAAAATTCATATTTAATATTTAAGAATTACATCGAATTACACAAAAAATTATTTTCCAGGGGTAACCACGCTTGAGTACACTTTATTATGTTTCTCTAAAATAAAGCAGATTTTTAAAACAAAATAAATTCGAAACATTTCCTTATAACGATACATGAAAGATGTGATTTTCTCAAATTTAAAAAAAATTTTTTAGGGGGGTAAACTACACAAAAATTATTTTTGATTACACAAAAATTGCCACACGGAAGTAAATTCAGGCGAAAAAATTTGAAAAAAAAGACGTTGCTTGCGATAATCAACTCAAGTTTAGGTGTTTTTGAATTGTCACGAAAAATTATTTTTTGGAGGGTAACCACCCCTAAATACATTTTACTATGTTTCTTTAAAATAGAACAGCTTTTTAAAACAAAACCAATTGGAAATATTTCGGCACAATGAGAGATTCAAAATATTATATTTTTAACATGTTTGAAAAGTTTTTAGGGAGGTGAACAACCCCGAAATTATTTTTGATCACACGAAAATTGCCAAACAGTAGTAAATTTACGTATTTTTGCATTTTCATAAATAATTATTTTCTATGAGGTAACCACTTTTAAGTACATTTTATTATGTTTCTCTAAAATAAAGTTTCTTTTTCAAACAATACCAATTAGAAAAATGTTTTAATGGCGAGATATAAAAGATGTGATTTTATCCAATTTTCCGAAGAATTTTTAGTGGGGTGATCTACCCCAAAATTATTTTTAATCACACAAAATCAGCATAAGTGCAGTTTAATGTTGGCATGTTTATATAAAATTAGGGAACTTCCATTACATAATTTTACATTATCAGAAGTAGTGTATGTATATTTTAAATGCATTATACTACAGAATATTTTCAACTGTTAGAAAAATGTGAACGGTGATGATAATTGGTTATGTACTAATGACAAAAACACATAAACTTTATTTAATCATCGAGAGCAATACATATTTTTTCCAAATTTTTTGACCTAAATTTACTCCTGTATGACAATTTTTGTGAAATCAAAAATAATTTTGGGATAGTTCACCCCCGTAAAAAATTTTCGAAGAATTTTAAAATATCATATTTTGGATCTCTCATTGTACGAAAATTTTTCTAATTGATTTTGTTTAAAAAAGCTGCTTTATTCTAGAAAAACATAATAAGATGTACTTAAGGGAGGTTACCACCTTGAAAATAATTTTTCGTGAAAATTCAAAAACAGTTAAACTTTATTTGATTATCGCAAGCAGCATATTTTTTTTTTCAAAAATTTTCGGTCTGAAATTACTACTGTTTGACAATTTTTGTGTAATTTGATTTGATTTATAATAAGCGAACCTACAAAAAGTAGTTGCTTGATTCTATTGATCGCTTGCTCAATATATAGTCTTTCATTTTCTTTTTATAAGTGTATAAAGATATCTCAAACAAGTCCTTATCTAAAATGGCTGCTTCGTAGAACATATTTAATTCCCTAGATAATCCTTGCATTCATACGAGGGATTTTAAAGTGTAGGTATAAGCTAAAATCTCTGGACAGTCGATTAGTCCTCTTATTACTTTAGAGATGAAGGTTCATGATCGAATCAAATGTCTATCCCTAATTTTGTAGGCATTGAATATTTAACATAATTTATTATAATCGCTACCACGCTCAGGATAAGAGCTATCTTCTCTAAAGGCTCAAAATTTAAAGAACCGCTTTTGTACCTTCTCCAATGCGTTTATCACATTTTGGTTAAATGGACACCAAATTTGAGACGCGTATTCTAATTTTTATCTAACAAAGGATTTATAGAGTACAATGAGCGTCTCTTTATTTTTAAAGTCCTTGCATGATCATAGAATAAACCCTAGCATTTTGTTCGCTGTATTTACAGTTATTTCCGCATGCTCTTTAAATGTAAAATGGTAGCTAAGGTTTAGTCCTAAGTCACAAATTGAGTAGACTCGCTTAATTTTCACTACATACACTTGATATTCAAATAATATTGGTTCCTTCGATCTGTGGACAGTTACAATTTTGCATTTATCCACATTCATACGTTAACCCATTTCAGTACACCACTCGATAAACTCCAGAAGCTCCTCCTGAAGAATTAGGCAATCTCTAATGCTCTTTACTTGGTAGAGAACTTTTTTATTATCGGCATATAACAAAATTTTTGGCCTGTGTAGCCCTGACAACGTTAAATAAAGCTGTGAATAACGTGGGTCCCAAATTCGAACCCTACGGTAGCCCGACGATGGTATAAATGGGTTAGAGTTACAACCTGCATACTGTACAAAATTTGGCCTGTTAGAAAGAAAGTTCTCTATAGTAGGGTTACTAGATTGCCAGGGATATCAAACTTCTTAAGCTTCTCTATTAGTTTTGTATGGTTGAGTTTGTCGAAGCACTTCAAAATATCTAGATAAACAACATCAACTTGTGTACCTTCGCTTAGCGCTACAGCAATGAATTGCGATAAGACTGTTAGATTCGTGATAGTTAATCTACCTGTTACGAATCCGTGCTGTGATTCAATAACATATGGTAACATAGAAGAAGAGATTTCATCAGCGACGCATGCCTCAAAAGCTTTAGAAAAGTTGTTTATGATAGAGATAGGTCTGTAATTCGTTATCATTGATTTTTTACCACTTTTAAAGATCGGACAGACTCTGAATTCCTTCCAGCGAGTTGTGTATATTCCCTTATCTAATGATAGATTATAAATGTACGTTAATGAGCCTGATAAGACATCTGCGTTAAGCTTTACAAGGAAACTAGGTATCAGATTTGTTCCAGAGGTCATTTTATCTGGAAGCACCTTCAATGCCCTTTTTACGTCAGCCTGGTGTAGTTTGAGTTTATAACCTAACTGTGCTTTCTTAGCATTATAAAAATTTATATTATTAATCGTTGCTTCATATACGCTATCGAAGTATTTTGCGAATGCGTTTACAATTTTTTTTGGATCATCGAACGTAACGTCGTTTAAGTACATAATACCTGGTAACCTGCTCTCTTTCTCTTCAATTCGCCTATGTAGTTCCAAAATTTATTTAATTCGGTCGTCAGAGCCTCCTCCTATCTTCTAGGGTTATTACTATAATCTCTTTCAATCAAAATTTTTACTTCATATCTTACTGCTTTCAACGAATGTTCTAAGTAAACACTCTTTCCAATTATAATTTTATTTCTGATTTTCTCTATGCATTTTATTTTAGTAATTAATTCCTTCGAATACCACTGTGGATATTTTTGTAAATTATTAACTTCTAGAGATTTCGGCACCACTTTATCTATAATTTTAAAGAATTTGGAGTTTAAGAAATTACAGGCCATCTCTTGATCGCTTATAAAATACAAATCGTTCAACTTAATGTTCCCCATTTCTACGTAGATATTTGCTTTTGTCACTTTTCTATAATTGTGCCTATTTGAGCAAGATGTGCCAGTTATAAAATAAATGTGATCTCAGAATTTATGCGAGATATTTATTACAATTTTTAGAGCAGGGTCATATTCATCCTCTTTCACCATTGGAGGTGTACGAATTACTTGACATGAGTTAAAGTTTGCAGATATTAGATCCAGGCATAATCCATTAGCATTCTTTACATTGTTATATTGTTTCATCTCTAGAGAGTTACACATAGAATCTAAAAACTCAAGTTTAGTAGTATGATTTGAATTTATTCCTCAATGAAATTATTACCCCACCTCCTACGGAGCTATTTCTATCTTGTCTATATATAGTAAAATGCAAGTCATGGAAGAATTTATTGCATCCAACATTTGCCTTTAACCACGATTCTGTTATAGTACATATATCGTATGAATATAAGTTTTTAAAGGTTTTTACCGATTTTATTTTAGTATTCAATCCCGTAACATTTTGATAGAAAATGTTTATACTTTTACAATCATTAAAATTAATTTTGTTTACAGCACTTTTTACCTGTAGTGAGATGGTGGTGCTTAACTGCGGACTTGTTCCTCTTGTGACGTCCCTGCAGTTTTTCCTGCAATGGTTTCATGGCCAATATTTTTGGTTGACCTTGCGACCATATAATTCTTAGATTTTTCTCCCCGTTTTTCTTCTTCTCCATCAGTTCCTTCATCTTCTTGAATTAGTGGTTCGGCAACTTCGTGTGATCTGCCCTGATGTGTAAACCCTAATAAATTTGGTGCTATCTTCTTTGCTTTTTTCTGAATAGTAAAATGTTTCAGGCAGTTTTGCGCATCAGCCTCTGATGGTAGTATGATTTTCACTGGTCTTGGTCTGGTTGGTGCCTGTACATAGTTTCCCATTCTTAGAACTTTTAGACTATCATAATTATTACCACTTACTTTGGAAAGTATCTCATGCACTTTAATTTGTGTAGCTGAGTCATGCTCTCGTGTCTCCTTTGTTATATCAACATTATTTATATCTGTAGATAATTCTGCTAGCCCAAACATCATTACGTTTTTCTTCCTTAATGATCTTTCATCTAGTTCTAATATAGTAAGAAATGTGAATCACCTGATTGATTTGTTGTTTGTTGATCCTGTATTGTAGAAAGTTTAGCCTTTAACTCCTCAATCGCCATGATATCGGTTTCTACTGCATCTATTCTTAATGTCAACCTACTGCTGCTTTGCTCTACCTTTTTAAATTTCGCATCTATCCTCCTTTTTTCTTCGCAGAACTCATTTTTGAGCTCTTGTAGACAGGTGGCAATAGGTGCCTTAATGTCCATATTCAGTTCCTCTTTCAGGCTCTGCGTATGTAGCTGCAATTGTTCGTTGAGGTATTTTTGAATATTTTTGTTTTGTTGTGCAGAACATGCCTCCATTTTTTTGGAGAGCATTTCTTCGAAGTCCTCTTTTGACAGTGGAGTTGGCGATTTGGATCTGGGACTACAGCATTTTGTAAATACAACTTCGGGTAGTCTTTTTCCTTGTCTCGCACATCTAGAGTGGTAGTAGGATCCGCATTTGACACACGACACCCGCTCTTCCTTAATTTCCCCATTACACTCACAACAAACTTTAGATGACATAATTGATAGTAAGAGTTTTCTGTTTACTTTGAACATAATAAAATGTACTTGAGGGTGGTTACCCACTAGAAAATAAATTTTTGTGAAAACGCAAAAACACGTTAACCTTATTTAATTATCGCGAACAACATATATTTATTCCAAATTTGTTGACCTGAATTTACTCCTGTTTGGCGGATTTGGCGGTTTACACCCCAAAATCCTGATTTGGTAAGATAAGAAAAAACATGTGTCGCTTAGTTTCGCGAGTACTACAACATATATCAGAATGAAGAAAATCGGAGGCGGACACCTACCTAGGTTTCCTTGTAAGTTCTTCATACTATTTTTGGATTGTAGCGAATTCAAAATTTTAAAATGAAGTGTATTCAAGCAAATTGAAAATACAATTTTCTAGAAATTTATTATTATATTGATATTTTACCTACACTTTTAGACATTTCTGTAGCGATTTTCAGAGATGTGTCACTAAAGCTTTATGCAGAACCCGTTTCTAAATTTTCCTAAACAGGAACGGACATTTCAGCAAAAGAACAAGGGATAGTTTTCATAAAACTTTTCTAGAACATTAGTCAAGAGGACGTCATTTGACATTAACCGCGGACTCAAAATTTAGTTGAAACCCGGATTAATTATATTAATTTACGCAACTGCTGCTAGACACTTGAGGTCCTGATGTACCTCTTTAGAAGTTGATTTAGAAGGCAAATTATCGCACTGTCTCGTAACTGTTTTATTGCAAAGATAATTCGATCATCAACCACAAATTTCGTGACCACAATTAGAGATGGGACGAGCAGTAGGAATCCTACTGCTTACTGCCCTCCGGCCTCCTGCAAACTTCGGCGAAGCAGTACCTACTGCACGCAGGAGCTCGCAGGACCTACTGCAAACTCCGGCCGGTATCTCTCCTGCC